>PRKT01001995.1:2628-38858 GCA_003671525.1 Saccostrea glomerata | reverse complement strand
CTTACTTGTAAAGTGTAACGCATCTGTCCTTCCTGCAGCACACTTTTTCAGTATTTGTGGGCATTTCCCGGCACTTCCCACAGACACACCAGTCAGGAAAAGCACCCCCCCCCCCCAGGCTGAGGATGGTATCCTCCGTGTTGGGGCGCTGGTCTGAGGATATCGTGCACCAGGCTGGGATGCTTTTCATCCTTCTTCAGACAAAGTTGTTTCAATTCCTCGGAATCCATTTGGGAAATCTCTTCCTGAAATAAAAATTTCGTTTAAAAATTTGGCAGAAAATTCAAAAATCAAATCATACAACTGAAAATTAGTAGCAACTGCCAAATGTCAAAATTGTTAATAATTTAAAGCTGATTTAAGAAGTTTAATAGCAAATTTACCATAATGAACACATGAACACTAAGATTCCAATATTGACATAACTTATAACTGGCTGAAATTTTATTTAAAAAAGTTGACATTTACTTGTAAAACATCTGTCCTCCGATTCACTTCCTCCAATGCAAGGACATCACGTGTTGGCCCTTGTGTCCGACTTCCTCTTGACCTGCCTCTACCTCTGCCTGAACCCCGGGTTCCTCTCACACCTCTGACTCCTCCCCGAACACCCCTCCTTCTTCCTCTGCCTCGACCTCTTCCTGTCTCTTCTGTTCTTACTCTCACATTCTCATCATCACTACTCTCTTCTGCTCTGCTTGTAATTGAACTCTCCTGTAAGTAATTCAAGAAAAACAAATTTGGTACACCATTCTTTCAAAAAATCAAAAAAAGATGTTTGTGAAACAAACACTACACCCCCGACGGTAACACAATCCTTCTTCCTCTGCCTCGACCTCTTCCTGTCTCTTCTGTTCTTACTCTCACATTCTCATCATCACTACTCTCTTCTGCTCTGCTTGTAATTGAACTCTCCTGTAAGTAATTCAAGAAAAACAAATTTGGTACACCATTCTTTCAAAAAATCAAAAAAAGATGTGTTTTTGAAACATACACTACACCCCCGACGGTAACACAATATTCTGCAGTGGGACATAGACTGAAATGTTATACACTTACTTTTGACAGCGCAGCACTTATGAGCTATGTTAATTTAAGTTGACAATAGACAGAACAAAAGCAATGCACCCAAGGGATCTTTCGATCCGGGGGCATTATGCTTTATACACAAAGCCTGGGTGGAGACATGGAAAGGTCTTACGTAAGTGAACAAAAAGAAGCGACCACCCGTTGAATGATGCACGATAGCTGGGTGGAGGTATTTATTTGTAATATGAATGTTATGAATGTTTTGAAATAAACTGATCTTTTCAAAGAGATCTCAAATTATGTGCATGCACGACCAAAACATTTTCGCGCTAAAATGTCACTGAAAAAAAATGAAAACAGAGAAGCGTGCAAGTCCCACATGCACGCCAAAGATAACAAATGGGTCTCCCGTTGCCAATTGTATATTCTATTTAGCTATCTAGCCAATTGTATATTCTATCTATTCTTTCTGGCTTGACACAATTAAATATAGATGTTATATGATCTTATTAAATAATTACAGGCTAATTTATAACAGTAAATTAAACACTAAAATATGCTGAGGCGGTACGTATGCATCTTTAAACCTCGACAGGGACTTCTGGTTCTCCTTTAGATTGGACAAAATCCTTTAACATTAATGACAGATGAGGAACTCTCCAAATGTAAACCTCTACATGGGGAAAGACTAACAGTAAGAAAATACCTCAGACAGAATCAAGAGGAGAACGACATTTAAAGCATTGAAATCGTTTTGCAGTATGTCAGATGCTGTACCTGATGTTGCTTTCCCCAATTTTTTTTCTGATACGCCATGAAGGTTTCAGGTGCAGTGGCTGCCCGAGAACATAAACATTTGTCAAAAGCTGACTTTGATTTGGAAAAACAAGTGCTGGGAAATATTTTTTTAAGGTCAGCTTTTCATTTTTTGAGCTAATGATAATTTTTTGTTGAATCTATCTCCAGCCTGAATGACATGGAATTTCTATAATTGATTATCTGTCCCTGGATTGATTTTTTTGACAGCAGCCATTTCTTTCATATCTTTAACTAATCTTTTGCCAATTCATGAAATCTTGAAATCTCTGTCATGACATCTGAGAGGGTGTTCTCAGTTTCACTCGTGATAAAAGGCATATGTCACCGTTTGGCCTCTCCCATTTCTATCTTCCACTAGTGGGGTCAATAAAGGCATCCTTAAACTGATCGTGCAGTAAGTGTAGTCAATCTTCAGAACCCCTGGAAACATTGTAAAAGTCTGTTTCATATCCCCTTTTGAGATTTCTTCGATATTGCCTTCATGTCGATCAAGTTCAACTCTTCTTTGTGGAAATTTTGTGCTCTTGATTCTTTTTCAGGTGAGGGCAAGACCACCACGACCACCAAGAGCTATGAAGTGATGACAGGTATTACTCTTTATATTCTAATATTCCTATTACAAACATCTTTTACAGGTTGATTTTTTTTTAATATTTAAATGATTTTTCTCTCTCTCCAGGGGAAATCACATTACCCACTGCAGCTGTTGTTGTTATTGCCTGTAAGTTTCTTAAAAATATTATAAACTAAAAGTCATTCTTTTTTTTAAACAGAAAAACCAAGAGACTCTGATAGATTTGTATATTTTAGTTCATTTTCCTTGTTTATTATACCCTTGTTTTAGTTTATTATCCTTGTTTATTATACCCTTGATAGTGCTTGGCTTCCTGCTTTTAAGAGTATTATACACTCATTATAGACATTATAAACGCACGCATAATCGTTCTACACGCTCTGATTGTATAGAATCCAGTAATGTATATAAGTCAACTACTACTACTACAGTTTAACTTTTCATATAGCTATAGTCCCTCCTTATATTCTCATTGCATTTCTTTTTCACTTTTCTTGTAGGTGTTGTGACCTTCCTGTTTGTGTTGTTTATATATCTCTGTCTTCGTTATCGTCGTTTTTGTTGTCGTCATCGTCGTAATCGCTCTTCTCCTTCTTAGTTAGAGGCGCAACATTTGACTATGGCTTTGCAGGAGGAGGAGAGCGATTCGATGTTGTTGGCAGAAATTGTCTTTGATTGATAGAAGTCGGAGTAAATCTCCCCCCTGTTTTATTTTTGTAATTGTAACCGTTTTTATACATACATATATCTTGCCTTCGTCATGTACGTAACAGATTTTTTAATGCCAGTTGTATGTGTTGTTGTATTTTTTTTTCTATACATGTATGTATTTATAATTTTTGTTCACATGCCCCAACCATTTACTTCTGTATGTCCAGTAATCATGACTTTTTCCCTGTTTTTGTATTTATCTATGTTTTTTTTAATTCTATAGTTCTTGTCCTGTTCATGTCCATGTTTTATATGTTTGGTGTTCGTGAAGAAGAGGAGGAGGCGGAAGTGGAAGTCCCAGTTGTGGAGGAGGTGGAGGAGAGAAGGCCCCGCAAGAATCCACGGATGCCGACCTGTGCCAGCGCCCGTGTTCTGCGTTCTGCCAGAAATCGATGATGAAAAAACATTAGCATTCATTAATTCATTATTATTCATATTTCTAATAATTTTATTAGAATTTTGTCATTTTTTTTCCTCTGTATTCGGACCTTCTGTTGATTCCTAATTAACTGTCAAATCTCTTTATAATCGCTGATATTAATATTCTTGTACTATATTTTAACGCACTATATAGTATATTTTAATATTATTTTTTTCTTTTGTGCCCATTGTACTCAACAATCGTACCCATCTTAAATCAGACAGTGAGTGGGAATCAGGGTTGACATGATAGTCGATCGTGAAGAAAGGATCAGAATTTTTGTTCTCATTTATACCCCACCAGTATCAAACATAAACCTATCGTATTTTTTGCACACGGCCCCCTCACAGGTGATGCAACAGGTATAAAAAGGTAGGTCAAAGGTGCACACGGCCCTAAACAAACTTGAATCGCTGCCAAGTATTTACCTGTGTAGTCAGTATAAAAATAATTTTTCTTTTAGGAAAATCTTTTGAAAACAGCCCTGAGAGTGAGGAGTTCTCGCAGCAGAAGAAAGAGGAGCATCCACTGCTGAAAACATTCAGATTAACTTTTCAGACTTTAAGGCACTCTCAACTGTTTATATACCATTTGAACATTATGTTTGACAGGTGTCTCATATACTGTGGCATTTCACTTTATTTACCATAAAACAAAATTTTGTAAAATTTTTACAATTGCCTTGTTAAACATTTATGAATATAAATCTTCACGATATATTGCTGTTTTCTAAAAAGAAACGTTTTTAAAAAGGCATTTGAATGTGGAAGATTTGAAGTTGACAAGCAAGTTGTATGGCAGTATCTCCATCTACCTGCGAAGAGTGTTGAAGAAGTGTTAGCTTCACCATTGAAATCATTTGTAACGGTCAAGGGAATTTTAAGAACAGTAAGTTAAAATCTAAGGGAATTTTAAGAACAGTAAGTTAAAATCTACTTTCTAAACATGTATTTCATTTTAACATACAGAAAATACAAGTATTAATCCCAAAAGTCACAATCTTAAAGGTGGCATGGACACAGATTTGAAGTTAAAATTATCTGTATAATGTACTACAAGAAAATATTTGAATAGCATTACACACAAAAATAAATGAATAATCCTATTTCATTTAAAAGTTATTTAAACTTAAAATATTTGGATGGGTTTGATTGACACGTATTTGCACATTCACAAATGTTAATTTTATTCTTTAAATGCATAGGCAAATGTTACAAATGTACCTTTCCCCATTTCTCAGTGTTCAACAAAATGTTATACTCTAAAAGTTTTTTTAACATACATAAAATTGCAAGATCTGAATAAAAAAAATTATAAATAGGTCTGATCCATTTCAAGTATCATACATATATCATTATAAAAACATCCATTTGTTACAGTGTTCAGATATAATCGAATCGCCTAACAGTAGAAGACGCGAATTGACAGTAGAATCATTAGAAGGAGCAAAGAAAGTGGTGTGTAAATTGTGGGGGAAGACTGCCGAAAATAACATGCCACTGACGGATACAGTTGTTACTATAAGCAACTTACATGTCGCTCAACAGAGAGGAGACGTTTCTTTGAATTCAAGCCCTCAATACTTGCGATTTTAGTCTATAAGCACACTAAAGATTTTACTTCGGAAAAAAAAATTGATTTGCAACTTTTTCGTTTCTTTTGCACATGATACGTATTTCCTTGTTGGTATGGACATCAATTAGGAAAAGAAAACCATGACAGGGTTCTCCATTAGGTGTTTTACTGTGTTGCTCCCGACACAGTAAAATTTTCTCAGACACAGTAACGATTTAATTTTTATGCATGCAACACAGTAACAATTTGCCGACACAGTAAGATCTATAGTAATTAGAACATCTAAACAGACAAATTCTCTCTAAGTGAGAGAATCAAACAATTTTATCGTATTTTAATTATAAAAGTTAGAGCACTTAAACACTAGGGCTTCGCCTTGCATTATCAAGTATCTCCTAGACCCTCGCCGGACTTTACGCATGACGGAACAAGGATAAATAATTATTTTTCACACTTCCATGTAAGGGTTAATTGGTAGTTGCGATAAAATACAATGTATTATTTTAAAAAAAATGTTCAGATATGTCTTTTCTTTAGGGCCACAGCTCTAGAATAATATTAGCACTAGGCCCTATAAGTCAGACATAAAATATCGTATCGATTTAATCAGTCATTTACATGTAATTGGTGTAGATATGTAGATAAATTGTTTAAAATTTTGAATATGTTCAAGGAACTCTTAAAATATTTTACTGTTCTGAAGTTCCTTTTTTATGTAATTCGATTACTCGATCAAGAAAACTGATAAATAGTCACGGCAATTTTATATATTAAGTAGTACGACTGTTTTTTCAAGGACAGAAGATTATGCCTCTTAACAAAGTTTTTTAAAATTACATGTAAATAATAATATAGAAAGACAACTGCCATATTTATGAAAATTACAATGCTCCTACCTGGGCAGGTAAATGCGACTCTCAAGAGAACAAATAAAAGAGGAACTTCATAAGAGAGGTTTTGTTATTGGAATGGTATTTCAAAAAGACAGGACGAAGTAGAGGTCTTGGACAGCGTTTGCTCTGCGTTTAAACCGGATAAATCTTCATGTATCAGAAAATTCTCACAGATGAGTAAAAGATTTAGTATGCAGCGTTTGTTATGAATCTCATGTGCTATGTCATGTTTGGTATTCAGCATTTGTAATGATTCTCATGTACACAGGTATTGTGGACATCCCCCCTGTACTCAACCCTGGGCAGAACTCATTCTCTCTGGCGGAAACACAGGACGCTGCTCCTCCGCAAGTTGCCATTGTGCTTCGTATGAACATGCAGTACGGACATCAAATTTTATTGTAAATATCTTTTAAAAAATAAGAGTATACGGCATCATTAATCTTCAGTGACATCGCTGTCGGTGTTGTTTACAATGTCTTGAGAAGCATCACATACAGAGTATTCCCAGTTCTGCATCCTTGTCCGAGGAACATCCTCGTGGCGAAAAAATGCCAAAACGAAACTACATCCGTGACATGCGCACAAATACCCACTAACTTGCTGCCGTTTTTGAAGTACCAAGCCTAAACTAGCAATTCGTTGAAGTGGACCCATAATGTGTATCGCTTTGAAGATATGGCGATTTTGAATTTTTGGACAAAGTAAATAGGCAGCTCACTACTCACAAGGACAACTAGAACTGTCCAAAAGGGACAAATACCCCCCGCTGGGTTTTTTCAGAGAAGGTGCCAATTCAAAAATACTTTATGGATCTAGAGATGTTCACAATTTACTTACAAAAATTTACAGCGAAATATAATTGCTCATCATGTTTCTTAATGAATGAAACGGAGGTGCAACCAAATGAAACATCAATACTAATTAATTGTAATTCCATTGTAACATTTTATTTTTTATTTTTTCATTTAATTTTTTTTTATTTACTGGATTAAAAAAGTATATTGCAATTATGTGTTATTTCACTCTGCAACCTGATTGTTGAAAAAAAAAAACATTATACAAAATCAAATTAATCTTGATATATCAATTTGAAATGCATTTTGAAAAAAAGAGCTGGTCATCCAGTAATGAAGTGTTTTGACAGACAATAAATTACAATTAAGAGAATAATAGAAGAGAGATCTTTAATTCTTGTGCCTTATTCCCTGGAGATTTGATAACACACACACGCTTGATAAGAGATACGCCTGAACACTTTCCAACACCAAACTCATTAATTTATCTTTAACGGGATGCATGTCCAGTCATTATTCCCAAGAAACAAATAAAATTACATTATCTTCTGTGCAATGTAAAAACTGTTTTTAACACTTGATGATGTTTATTTTTTTAAGTTTTTATGGGTAGTTTTAAGCTGTAGTTCACGTTTTTGTACAGATATAGATTCTATGTCTCAAACCTTATACATGAGCCCAAAATGAACAAGTCAATTAATATTTTAAACAAAAACTGTAAAATGCAGAAAAATAAACAAAAAGGGTTGAAAATTCCAGGTGCAAAACTTCATTTGGTGAATAATATGAGTACAAAATTTCAGAAAAATCCTTCAAATAGTTTCTGAGTAATGGTCCGGTCAAAATCTCGTCTACAGACAGACAGACGGACATGGTGATTCCAATATACCCCCCCTAAACTTCGTTTGCGGGGGGTATAAAAAGTAAAGGTTGTAGTTTTTAGACGTTAGCACTTTAAAAGGCTATTTCTCCTACAATGTTGGTCTGATTTTAAATATAACTTGGCACATAAGTAGACTATATATACGTAATTCTACCAATCGATTTTTGATTTTGGTGAATGGTGTTATCGTGGTTACTAAAAATAGAAACTTTAGGAAAAAAAACTTTCCAAGTGCTATTCCTCCTACAGTTTTGGTCTGATTTCAACATAACTTGGCACACAAGTAGACTACACTAAGATAAATAATTCTGTATATCGATGTTTGATTTTGTTAGCTGTGTCCGTGTTCAATAAAATTTAAAATGTCTGTGAAATACATTCAAAATGCTACTTCTCCTACAGTTTTTGGTTGATTTAAATATAACTTGGCACATAAGTAGACTACACTACAATACATAACTCACTATTGACCAAAAAGGTGCGCGGTTGATTTGTGTTTAATATAGGATACAGGTATTTTACAGCAAATTGATTATTTGAAAAAGATAATATTATGCTACTAAGCCAGCTTTGTTTTGTGTTGTTTTGAAAGAAAAACTATTATAATTAAACAAAGCAAAAGGAAAACAAAATTGATTACCCCTTTACCCTTGAATTTCCACAACAAATTTACTGAATTTACACCCTTGCAATGAAAACGGTAGGCAGGTCTGACCCAATCGTCCCCAATCCGATGGTATGATAGAGAGGTTTAACAGAACTTTGCAAGATATGCTCTCAGAATTTGTCAACAAGAATCGTGATGATTTGATTTGGACGACCATTTGCTTTATGTTGATGGTTGATTGTGCAACAATGCACAAAAGAACAAACTATAACCCAAATCTTTAAATGATGGGTCGATAATGTTTCCTTCCTATTGACATCATGATGGGTTTGCCTCCTTATACTCAAGATGACAAATGTCCTCTTATGTACATAGAATGGCTATAAAATACTATGAGAAACAAAGAAATGCTTTCAATTTTGCACATACCCATCTTCAGTCTGCTCTCCAATGACAACAAGAGGCCCATGGGCCACATCGCTCATCTGAGCCCTACACCCCCCCCCCCCCCCCCCCCCCCCCCCCCCCCCCCCCCCCCCAGGGTCATAATTTGAAGAAACTTGAATCTAAGCTACCTGAGGATGCTTCCCTATAAATTTGATCAATCATGGCTTGCCTATTCTTGAGAAGAAGAATTTTTAAGAATTTTCCTATATATTTTTATGTAAAACTTTGGTCGGCCATTTTGGCCCCGCCCTACCCCCGGGGGTCATGATTTGAGAAGAAGATTTTTAAAGAATTTTCCTATATTTTTTCTATATAAAACTTTGGTCGGCCATTGTGGTTCTGCCCTACCCCCGGGGATTATGATTTGAACAAACTTGAATCTACACTACCTGAGGATGCTTCCATATAATTAGATCAATTATGGCTTGGCTATTCTTGAGAAGAAGATTTTTAAAGAATTTTCCTATACATTTCTATTTTAAACTTTGGTCGGCCATTTTGGCCCCGCCCTTCTCCCTGGGGTCATGATTTGAACAAACTTGAATCTATACTACCTGAGGATGATTCCATATAAATATGATCAATTATGGCTTAGCTATTCTTGAGAAGAAGATTATTTAAGAATTTTCCTATAAATTTCTATGTAACACTTTGGTCGGCCATTGTGACCCAGCCCTACCCCCAGGGGTCATGATTTGAACAGACTTGAATGAAGGATATGGAAATAACGAACAGTGTTCAATCTCAACGTCCATTAAACAAATATACAAAATAAGTGCAGAGCAAACACGGACCTCCGAAATATTAGAGGTGGGATCAGGTGCCATGGAGGAGTGAGTATCCCCTGCTGACCGGTCACACCCGCCGTGTGCTCGTTGTCATAATCAGGATATAACGGAAAAAATCCGTGGTCAATTCAGTGTATAAATAATGGACTAACAATTGGTATGAAAAACGTCTGTCAGCATTTCATTCAATGATAAATTGTATTTGCTGACGAGGTCATTGTATCGACCATAGAATTTACGAAATGATGACTTTAAACGAGACTGTTGATATTCTTGTTTCATCAACTTGCTTGTCAATAATTTACCTCGTTTAAGAAACTGTTCATACAGAGCATGCTCTTGCATATCGAATCAACTGAGATATAAATACTCCGTATGCAGGTGATGAAGGTATATTGCTGCATAAGTAAGGGAAGTTGACGATAGAAAAATTAAAGTCATCACGTTTATCATATAGCTTGGTTGTTAGATTACCATTAGTGTCTCTTTCAAGTAAAATATCCAAGTATGAAGCAGAAGTGTCGGACTCTGTGGTATCTTTTATCTCAAGCTCACCAGGATATATCGTGTCGACGTATGAATGGAAATTATCATTATTAATTATTAATCTACACTACACTAGGATGTTTCCCCATAAGTTTCATCTTATCTGGCACAGTGGTTCTTGAGAAGATTTTTAAAGCATACCACCAAATTTTCATTAATTCCCAATTATCTCCCCTTGAATGAGGGCATGGCCCTTCATTTGAACAAACTTGAATCCCCTTCACCCAAGGATGCTTTGTGGCAAGTTTGGTTGAAATTGGTCCAGGGGTTCTTGAGAAGAAGTCGAAAATGTGAAAAGTTTACAGACAGACGGACGGACGGACGCCGGACAAAATGTGATCAGAAAAGCTCACTTGAGCCTTCGGCTCATACGCGAGAAGTTGCCGCGACAGAGGCAGCCCTAGAAACACTAGAAATAGAGGAAGGGAAATCGAAGGAATTACTAGTATTAGATATTCCAACAGTGCCAAAAAAGGGTCTAACTGAGAAATATGTGAATGAACTCTTAACAGAGTTGGTCATTTAAATCCACGCGCTGTACCATACATTCCGCGTCAAACTGATAATACTTGTCAACCAACAATCATGACCTCTTACCCAGGTTAGCTTGGACACCCGTATTCATTTGTACAACAGCCCATACCGTTCTACAGCGAAAATGTACGGCCGTCGCAAAATACGTTATCTCAAGATCAAGTAAAGGCTACAGTCGACCAAAATCGTGGACTTGCAACAGACTTTTCTCGTTTTCTATTAAAGAAATACTTATTGTTTTCCAGATTGTGCAGTTTTACAGATAAGGCAGAGATGTACCCGTCTTGGAAATCAAGTTTTAAGAATGTTGTCCAAGAATTCGTGAAATACACAGGAAGCATATCTCAGAAGTAAGTACTCAGTCTGCGTGCGGCCCATACACGAAACCCAGCTCTCGGACTCAAACGAATCTGGGAACGCTTGGACGATAGATACGGCAGCCCAGAAATGATTGACAGCGCTTGAAAAATAAATTGGCGTCCTTTCCAAAACTAACAAACGAAGACTTTAAGAAACTGTATGACCTCTCTGACATACTTGCAGAAATTGAAGCATTGAAGGAAGAGGACATGTACGGGTCTATGTTTTCGTATTTTGACACGTCTATCGGGATTGGTCCAATAGTATGTAAACTACCATATATGCTACAAGAAAAGTGGACAACAACGGCATCTCAGTACAACAAGAGGCATAATACATTACATCCGCCTTTTTCTGCATTCTGCAACTTTGTTCGAGAACAAAGCAAAATTAGAAACAATCCACGAGAATGCCTGAAAAAGAATACATGTATCTAATCAAAATTTATTAATCTACATGTAAACCTATACTTCATCTTTCAAATCTTTTGCATACTGGAAAAAATAGGAAAAAAGATCTAGAAAAATGTGCAAAGAAACATTTTTTGTCTCCATTATTTAAAAAAGAAACCGCTTATCATTTAATAACCTTTGGGGAAAAGGACAAGAACATCCTCTAACAAACTTTCAAATGTTTATTTTTAAATTAAGAGCGACTTCATCACTGATATGTTATCTAAACAGGTTTAGATCATTAATTTATCATACTTTAAACTTAAATTTGCCTGCATATTGACCTAACCGTGTACATAATTTTGAATGTACATTAATTTGGTCCTAAATGTAATGCACTTTGATTTTTCTACAACAATTAAACTTACTTATGTTTTGTTCACACTTGGAATTAAGGTACCGTTTTAAAACAGGATATAAATACTGACTGGTCAAGAGATTATAATTCTTAAGGCCAGAAGGGCTTTATGATGAATTTGATCTCATACGAGTCCGTATTTATAGCCCAATAGATGTTTTAGAATGATACCTTATGACTTATATTTACTTTTGTGACTTATCCATACTTTGTATTTGCCTGATTGTGACTTGTGAAATGCAATGTTTTTCAAACCCAACGGCATGCATCTAATCCAATGAACATGCATAGAGCCTTTTTGTCTTGAACAATGAAAAATTACGTGTATGCGCACATCTATGGCCTCTTGTGTTATGACAATATACTGTATATATGTAAACAAGATATCACCTCGCCGAGGGATTCGGTCGCGCTGACCCTTGACCCCCATATTAAGTTCACACAGGAATGAATACATTTTCTCTTCAATATGTTCTAAAGGTTCATCTAAGAAAGAATAATTCAAAAGTAAATATTAATTGATACTCATTGCTTTCAGTAATGATATATAAACAAAAACATTTACAAATTAAAATATTTTGCTTTTTCGCATTATTTTACATGCAATTCTCATAAGTTTACCTTGCATTAATTTATTGTTCAATTAAATCCCTGTGTGAAGAGGGCTATAAATTGATGTCTTATAAGACATTTTAAACTAACTTCATAAAGTATCAATTTCCTTTTTGTTCAAAGAGGTAGATTCACGTACTCCATAAAATGGCCCTGTCAATATACTTAATAACCAACCACGCACTTAAGTCCTATTTCGATCATCAACATGAAGAAGAGACTAAGTGTTTTCATTTCCTATAAAAAAAATTTCCTCTGAGAGTCCAAATTTGGAAACTCAGGCGTTGTGAAACTGCAATGTTCTTGATTTTTGAAGAAAATAGGTGAAATTGAGCATCTTCAACCTTTGATAAAAAATATGAGCCCACCCCACGATCCAAAAATTCTTTCATGGATTAGAATCTTCTAAAACTGTTCTTTCATTATATAATTCAACATTTTAGATCAGAGGTTGGGGACTATGCAAAATATTAAAAATCAGCTTAAAATTTTGGTCAATTTTAACAAAATTTTTAAGATTTGAGAAAAATGACGAAATTCATGACGTCATAATACATTGATAAGAGGAAAAATTACGTCATTTTTATTTGATATGAAGTCACCAAGGGTCTAAGTGAAATATAACATATTTTCAACCAAAACTGAGTAGTTCATATTTTTTCAGAAATTCACAGGACCAAAGATGGACCAATGTGAACTTTCTTCTTTCTAAATATCTGATCTTACTTTATCATGTAAAGATTATAGAGCTAGAAGTGTTTCACATTAGATGAAAAAAATGTTCAATTTCTGTTTGCTATCTGTCTCCATCAGTATTGTTCTTCTTTATAAGTCGTTGCATTGAGGTCCATGTAAAGAACCTTGTGACACCGCACCCACTGAGATGCTTGAGGAGCATATATATACCGGATTTATTGGTGCCCGTGACCAAGACAAGAACGGGAAGTCTCACAACGCTGAAAAGTGAGAGGAAACCCCTACAGGACGAGATGAAAGAATAAAAAAAACTAGTTTCCTAAAACAGACCCTTGTGGTACACCACACAAGAGTAAGAACTCTCTCGAGAATGTCGAACCTACAGCAATTTGTTTACTTTGACCAGATGAATAAGACTTCATCCATGAAAGCGCCAATCCTGTGATACTAAACGCACAACACTCTCCAAACATTTTTTCACAACATTTGTGGGTATTGGATCGAATTCGCAAGACTTCGTTGGTGCATTGCAGACGATGTCACATACCTCAGCAATAGGCACTGGTTCAAACGCTTCCTGAGGAATGCCATCAAACTTTATGTCAGCTCGAAGGATAATTTCCATAGTAGGATACTTGGTCAAGGAGCAAAGGTTTTTCTCTTATTTTCTTAATTTTACCGATAAAAAATCCACCAAATTTGGATGCGAGATCGACTTTGCTGTCAAGCTCTGGCAGGACTGATAAATTTGTGTTTCCGTTGAGATTGTTGGTAAGTTTAAAAAGCTGTTTCGAGTCGCTGCCAATTTCCTGAATTTTGTTTATATAAAACTGACTTTTACAGTGTTGTATGAGATTTGTAATATGTATACATTTCTGATTGAAAATGTCCTTGTGGACTGCTAGGTTTGTTCGTCTCATGGTTTTTTCAGCCCCTCCGCGATCTCTCTTAGCAGAATAAAGATCATCCGTAAACCAAGGAATAGTCGGTCGTAAAACAATCTCCTTTGATTCCTGAGGGGCATGAACATCAATGGTAGCAGTAAGAACTCTATTGTAGTGAATGGTAAGCTCATTGGTAAATTCAAGATCGGTCTTGTAAATGTGTATGTTGATGTTTTGAATTTTCCGAAAGGTAACTTTTCTGCTCTCTTTCGGAGCTTTGGACAGACGCAGTAAAGCGCGAATTTCGAGGTGGTCACCACTTCTGTTTCCATTGTTGTCCCATATACCAGGATCTGCTATAAATGGCGTTGCCCTCCATCAACTTGACAAACAAGGAATTTCTAACTTTCTCTGCAGTTCCACTCATTTTTGTGAAATGTGTCTTCTTGATGTCCCCTTTTGGTACTTTTTTAAGTTTTCCTGAATTCCAGAACGCCACAAAATCTTCAATGTGTTTCCAGCCCACTGTTGATGATAAGCATAAAGACAACATTCAATGATATACATTGACTAGCTTTGTCTTTGATATGCCAAGGATTGAAGAGCAGGTCTCCTTCCACATCTTCAATTTAGAGTCTTGGGGTGAAGAAATTTCTTCTTCAGTTATTTTTTTTAAGTAGCTCTCTTCTAAAAAGAAATAATAGTTCTTCTGCTGATGTTGGTTTTGCCAGTTCATGAGACACATTATGGTCAAAGCCAAGCTTTATTACCTCAGTGTCCGTCAAATTTTCGTACAACTGCACATGTACCGTCGGTTCCTTTAGCAGCCCTTCATCAAACAGTTCCTGGAGCGCAATTCGTGACTCGTTTCCACCAATAGTTTCAATTCGAAGTGAACCAATCTTGTTCAAGTCCTTTATTTCGAAATATTCCTCGAAAACAATGCCAAAAAAATAACGCCGTTTTCTGGTCTCACTTTGGAGGATTCTTTCAAACGTTCGACGTGCTTCCTATCAATGCTCCTCAGTAATCTCAGTGGGTGCGGTTTCACAAGGTTCTTTGCATGGACCTCAATGCAACGATCTATAAAGAAGAACAATACTGATGAAGACAGATAGCAAACAGAAATTGAACATTTTTTTCATCTAATGTGAAACACTTCTAGCTCTATAATCTTTACATGATAAAGTAAGATCAGATATTTAGAAATTTAAACAAAAAGGAAATGGATACTTCATGAAGTTAGTTTAAAATGTCTTATAAGACATCAATTTATAGCCCTTTTCACACAGGGATTTTATTGAACAATAAATTAATGCAAGGTAAACTAATGCGAATTGCGTGTAAAATAATGCTAAAAAGCAAAATATTTTAATTTGTAAATGTTTTCCTTTATATAACATTACTGAATTAATATTTACTTTTGAATTATTCTTTCTTAGATGCACCTTTAGAACATATTGAAGAGAAAATGTATTCATTCCTGTGTGAACTTAATTTGGGGGTCAAGCGTCAGCACGACCGAATCCCTTGGCAAGGTGATATCTTGTTTACATATATACAGTATATATATCATAACACAAGAGGCCATAGATGTGCACATTCACGTAATTTTTCATTGTTCAAGACAAAAAGGCTCTATGCATGTTCATTGGATTACATACATGCCGTTGGGTTTGAAAAACATTGCATTTCACAAGTCGCAATCAGGCAAATACAAAGTATGGATAAGTCACAAAAGTAAATATAAGTCATAAGGTATCATTCTAAAACATCTATTGGGCTATAAATACGGACTCGTATGAGATCAAATTCATCATAAAGCCCTTCTGGCCTTAAGAAATATAATCTCTTGACCAGCCAGTATTTATGTCCTGTTTCAAAACGGTACCTTAATTCCAAGTGTGAACAAAACATAAGTAAGTTTAATTGTTGTAGAAAAATCAAAGTGCATTACATTTAGGACCAAATTAATGTACTTTGAAAATTATGTACACGGTAAAGTCAATATTCAGGCAAATTTAAGTTTAAAGTATGATAAATTAATGATCTGAACCCGTTTAGATAACATATCAGTGATGAAGTCGCTCTTAATTTAAAAATAAACATTTGAAAGTTTGTTAGAGGATGTTCTTGTCCTTTTCACCAAAGGTTATTAAATGATAAGCGGTTTCTTTTTTAAATAATGGAGACAAAAAATGTTTCTTTGCACATTTTTCTAGATCTTTTTTCCTATTTTTTCCTGTATGTAAAAGATTTGAAAGATGAAGTATAGGTTTACATGTAGATTAATAAATTTTGATTAGATACATGTATTCTTTTTCAGGCATTCTCGTGGATTGTTTCTAATTTTGCTTTGTTCTCGAACAAAGTTGCAGAATGCAGAAAAAGGCGGATGCAGTGTATTATGCCTCTTGTTGTACTGAGATGCCGTTGTTGTCCACTTTTCTTGTAGCATATATGGTAGTTTACATACTATTGGACCAATCCCGATAGACGTGTCAAAATACGAAAACATAGACCCGTACATGTCCTCTTCCTTCAATGCTTCAATTTCTGCAAGTATGTCGGAGAGGTCATACAGTTTCTTAAAGTCTTCGTTTGTTAGTTTTGGAAAGGACGCCAATTTATTTTTCAAGCGCTGTCAATCATTTATGGGCTGCCGTATCTATCGTCCAAGCGTTTCCAGATTCGTTTGAGTCCGAGAGTTGGGTTTCGTGTATGGGCCGCACGCAGACTGAGTACGTACTTCTGAGATATGCCTCCTGTGTATTTCACAAGCATTGCTCCGATTTCTTGGACAACATTCTTAAAACTTGATTTCCAAGACGGGTACATCTCTGCCTTATCTGTAAGACTGCACAAAACAATAGGTATTTCTTTAATAGAAAACGAGAAAAGTCTGTTGCAAGTCCACGATTTTGGTCGACTGTAGCCTTTACTTGATCTTGAGATAACGTATTTTGCGACGGCCGTACATTTTCGCTGTAGAACGGTATGGGCTGTTGTACAAATGAATACGGGTGTCCAAGCTAACCTTGGTAAGAGGTCATGATTGATGGTTGACAAGTATTATCAGTTTGACGCGGAATGTATGGTACAGCGCGTGGATTTAAATGACCAACTCTGTTGGGAGTTCATTCACATATTTCTCAGTTAGTTCCTTTTTTGGCACTGTTGGAATATCTAATAATTCCTTCGATTTCCCTTCCTCTATTTCTAGTGTTTCTAGGGCTGCCTCTGTCGCGGCAACTTCTCGCGAATGAGCCAATATTTCGAGGTTGGTTTCTAATTCGGCATTTTCCTTTTCCATAGCAGCGTTCTGGACAGCTATTTGTTCTTTCATAGCTGCCTCCTGTCTCTTTAATTCAGCTTCTTTTTTAGCAAAGTCTGCGCGTACACGGGTCAGGGGTTTATGTCACAGTTTTAGGGGCACTACTTATTATTGCTTAATATTACTAATTAGTAGGAATTCATTTTTGTTCCCCTACCCTGCGTATGGGTATTCAGTAACCGAGCTAAGCAACTGCTAAATGTACTGTTATGATGATCAATGGTGCCTAAAAATTGTGAATGCCATATATCATCCGGCTTAATTAAAACATGAATCAAATTCAATATCTGGAAATTTGTTGCATAATGCTCAGGTGAACTATAAGGCCCGTGGGCCTCTTGTTGTATTTTATGTCTGGTTTTTAGCTCTACTGGTCAGAGACCAGAAGAGCTTATGCGATAGTAATGCGTCCGGCGTCCGTCCGTCTGTCTGTCCGTCTGTCTGTAAACAATTTTTCAAAACGCTACTCCTCCTAGTCTGATTTCAATATTACTTGACACACAAGTAGATTACATTAAGATACATAGAATAGTGCATCGGTTTTTGATTTCGATGAACGGTGTTACCATGGTTACTAAAAAAAGAATTTTCTGTGAAATTCCTTTAAAACGCTACTCCTTCTACAGTTTTGGTCTGATTTCAATATAACTTGGCACACATAGACTACACTAAGATACATAGAATAGTGCATCGGTTTTTGATTTTGTTGAACGGTGTTGCCATGGTTACTAAAAATAGAATATTCTGTGAAATTCCTTAAAAACGCTACTCCTTCTACAGTTTTGGTCTGATTTCAATATAACTTGCCAGTTGGCACACAAGTAGACTACATAAAGATACATTGATTGTATATTGTTTAACGTCCCTCTCGAGAATTTTTCACTCATATGGAGACGTCACCGTATGCCGGTGAATGGCTTCAAATTTTGACCTTTACTCGGCACTCAGGGCCATTGAGCAGTGAGGGATCTTTATCGTGCCAACACCTGCCGCTGACACGGGGCCTCGATTTTTAAGGTCTCATCCGAAGGACCCGCAACTTTCACTTCAAAGTGCCAAGCGCATGGCGAAGGAACAGTTGCTACCAATTTTAACGACTAGGTCAGTCGCGGCCGAGATACGAACTCACGACCTCCCGATCACGGAGCGGGAGCTCTACGAGGGTCGTTCAATAAATAATGCAACATATCATCTAGAGAAAAGTACGTAATACATATTCTTAATAGTTTCAATCCCTAAAGGCATTCCCTGTTAGCAGTTACATGAGTCTCAAGTCTCTGAATCTATGAACAGAAATCCTCAGCATACTCATCTTTAGGGGTGCCCAAAAGGCACTGGGGAATATCATTTCACACGACATATCTAACATTGTAAAATCTTCCTTCGATTATTTTCATGTATTTTTGGGACAAAAATATCTCAAAGTGGCTGCGATTAAACTAATATGGGTAATTGAAAAGTCACGTATACTTTCTTTTCTTCAAACTTTTATTTTTTCTCTAAGAGTATATCCAGCTGCGTTGTGAAGCACAGGAAAAATACCATGGTCACCGAATTTTGGACTTTCTTTGCAAATAATCTATTCAACTTTCCTTTATTCAATTTGAAGTTAATATTGCTTGTACTTTATTTGGATGGATGTTAATGTTTTAATTGACCTCTTTAAATACATGAAACTAATAAAACATGTTTGCAGCCTTTACCTCTCTTTATCCTAATTAAATGACACCCTTTTCTTGGATTCCTCATTTTTTATCATTAATTTTATTTTACGGCTATATTAAGAGCATCAATGTTTCGTCATACATTAAGCATGTTTATCAATTCTTCAAGTTTGTTTAAAAATGTGTTTTTAAGTAAACCGTGTGCACATTTAACGAATGTTCTCTCTTGGAAATATGTGAGAAAATAGGGCACCTGTCTGATTGAAATATTGTTATATGTTGTCCCTTTGACCAAATTCTACAAAATGCTTTGACGATTTAAAGTTAAGTATTATAACAATGTCTTTCCATGTAAATAAAGCATTTTCAAATTACATGTGGCACAAAGTTGATATCTTGTGATGTCCCAACAAATTTCAATTGACAATATTGACTATTATATTTGAACCCTTGTTTTTTTTTCTTCCGAATTATTGAATCCATCTAAAAAGTATACAGCCTTAAAGATTATTTTTTCCACTTTTAAAAATCTTATCTTAAATATGAGGTTTGCTGCAATTTATGTAAAAAGCGCATTTTTCAAATACGCACTGATTTTCATCTTCTTGGCGGAGATCATTTATAAACAGTTTTCAACTCAGTGTAGTGACCATGTTTACTTTAAAAATGAATTTCTTAGCGGTGAAACTATGAAAATTCGTGGGGTTTTCTGTGTCTAGAATCTAAATCTTAAGTAGAGCTTTTCAAATATTAAAAAAGAAAATCAAATGCATCAATATTTATTATGATATACTGAGTATTGCATTACTTATTGAACGACCCTCGTACCGACTGAGCTACGGTGAACGGTCATAAAGATACATAGAATAGTGTATCAGTTTTTAATTTTGATGAACGGTGTTGCCATGGTTACTAAAAATAGAATTTTCTGTGAAATTCTTTAAAAACGCTACTCCTTCTACAGTTCTGGTCTGATTTCAATATAACTTGGCACACAAGTAGACTACACTAAGATACATAGAATAGTGCATCTGTTTCTGATTTCGATTAACGGTATTACCATGGTTACTAAAAATAGAATTTTCTGTGAAATTCCTTAAAAACGCTACTCCTTCTACAGTTCTAGTTTGATTTCAAAATAAGTTGGCACACAAGTAGACTACACAAAGATACATAAAATAGTGCAATGGTTTTTGATAAGTACAAACCAGTAGAGCTACAGTCTCGAAAGAGACTTCTGGTTTTTTCCAGAATGAGAAAAGATCCCGTCCATCCTATACCAAGTTTTTGTCCTGCACGAGGGTATAATATCTCCAAACCCAATTTCAAGGGTGAAACAGAATTGTCTGATTTAAGCATATCATGATCTAGTTTTTTGCTCACCTGAGCCGAAGGCTCAAGTGAGCTTTTCTGATCACATTTTGTCCGGCGTCCGTCCGTCCGTCTGTCTGTAAACTTTTCACATTTTCGACTTCTTCTCAAGAACCCCTGGACCAATTTCAATTAAACTTGCCACAAAGCATCCTTGGGTGAAGGGGATTCAAGTTTGTTCAAATGAAGGGCCATGCCCTCATTCAAGGGGAGATAATTGGGAATTAATGAAAAAATGGTGGTATGCTTTAAAAATCTTCTCAAGAACCACTGTGCCAGGAAAGATGAAACTTATGGGTAAACATCCTCAGGTAGTGTAGATTCAAGTCTGTTCAAATCATGACCCCTGGGGGTAGGGCTGGGTCACAATGGCCGATCAAAGTGTTACATAGAAATTTATAGAAAAATTCTTAAATAATCTTCTTCTCAAGAATAGCTAAGCCATAATTGATCATATTTATATGGAAGCATCCTTAGGTAGTGTAAATTCAAGTTTGTTCAAATCATGACCCCCGGGCAACAATGGCCGACCAAAGTGTTACATAGAAATATATATAGGAAATTTTTTTAAAAATCTTCTTCTCAAGAATAGCCTAGCCATGATTGATCATATTTACATGGAAACATCCTCAGGTAGTATAGATTCAAGTTTGTTCAAATCATGACCCCCGGGAGTAGGGCGGGGCCAAAATAGCCGACCAAAGTTTTACATAGAAATTATACTCAAGATGACAAATGTCCTCTTATGTACATAGAATGGCTATAAAATACTATGAGAAACAAAGAAATGCTTTCAATTTTGCACATACCCATCTTCAGTCTGCTCTCCAATGACAACAAGAGGCCCATGGGCCACATCGCTCATCTGAGCCCTACCCCCCCCCCCCCCCCCCCCCCCCCCCCCCACCCAGGGTCCTGATTTGAAGAAACTTGAATCTAAGCTACCTGAGGATGCTTCCCTATGAATTTGATCAATCATGGCTTGGCTATTCTTGAGAAGAAGAATTTTTAAGAATTTTCCTATATATTTCTATGTAAAACTTTTGGTCCCGCCCTACCCCCGGGGGTCATGATTTGAGAAGAAGATTTTTAAAGAATTTTCCTATATTTTTCTATATAAAACTTTGGTCGGACATTGTGGCTCTGCCCTACTCCCGGGGATTATGATTTGAACAAACTTGAATCTACACTACCTGAGGATGCTTCCATAAAATTAGATCAATTATGGCTTGGCTATTCTTGAGAAGAAGATTTTTAAAGAATTTTCCTATATATTTCTATGTAAAACACAAATATTCTTTACAAAACAAAGCTGGCTTAGTAGCATAATATTATCTTTTTCAAATAATCAATTTGCTGTAAAATACCTGTATCCTATATTAAACACAAATCAACCGCGCACCTTTTTGGTCAATAGTGAGTTATGTATTGTAGTGTAGTCTACTTATGTGCCAAGTTATATTTAAATCAACCAAAAACTGTAGGAGAAGTAGCATTTTGAATGTATTTCACAGACATTTTAAATTTTATTGAACACGGACACAGCTAACAAAATCAAACTTCGATATACAGAATTATTTATCTTAGTGTAGTCTACTTGTGTGCCAAGTTATGTTGAAATCAGACCAAAACTGTAGGAGGAATAGCACTTGGAAATTTTTTTCCCCAAAGTTTCTATTTTTAGTAACCACGATAACACCATTCACCAAAATCAAAAATCGATTGGTAGAATTACGTATATATAGTTATGTGCCAAGTTATATTAAAATCAGACCACCATTGAAGGAGGAGTAGCTAACATCTAAAAACTACAACCTTTACTTTTTTATACCCCCCGCAAACGAAGTTTAGGGGGGGGGGGTATATTGGAATCACCATATCCGTCTGTCTGTCTGTAGACGAGATTTTGACCGGACCATTACTCAGAAACTATTTGAAGGATTTGTCTGAAATTTTGTACTCATATTATTCACCATATGAAGTTGTGCACCTGATATTTTCATCTTGATTGGAATATTATTTTGAATTTTACAAGTGTTTTTTTTTTTCATTTTTATTTTGTGGTTTTGTCTGGACCGTTTCTCAAAAACTATTGCAAGGATTAATCTGAAAATTTGTACACTTATTATTCACCATATGAAGTTATGCACCTGGAATTTTCAACTCTTTTTGTTTATTTTTCTGCATTTAACAGTTTTTTTTTAAATTTTAATTGACTTGTACATTTTGGGCTCATGTATAAGGTTTGAGACATAGAATCTATATCTGTACAAAAACGTGCTTAAAACTACCCATAAAAACTTAAAAAAATAAACATCATCAAGTGTTAAAAACAGTTTTTACATTGCACAGAAGATAATGTAATTTCATTTGTCTCTTGGGAATAATGACTGGACATGCATCCAGTTAAAGATAAATTAATGAGTTAGGTGTTGGAAGTTGTTCAGGCGTATCTCTTATCAAGCGTGTGTGTGTTATCAAATCTCCAGGGAATAAGGCACAAGAATTAAAGATCTCTCTTCTCTTATTCTCTTAATTGTAATTTATTGTCTGTCAAAACACTTCATTACTGGATGACCAGCTCTTTTTTTTCAAAATGCATTTCAAATTGATATATCAAGATTAATTTGATTTTGTATAATGGTTTTTTTTCAACAATCAGTTTGCAGAGTGAAATAACACATAATTGCAATATATTTTTTTAATCCAGTAATAAAAAAAAATTAAATGAAAAAATAAAAAAAAAAATGTTACAATGGAATTACAATTAACTAGTATTGATGTTGCATTTGGTTGCACCTCCGTTTCATTCATTAAGAACATGATGAGCAATTATATTTCGCTGCAAATTTTTGTAAGTAAATTGTGAACATCTCTAGATCCATAAAGTATTTTTGAATTGGCACCTTCTCTGAAAAACCCAGCGGGGTATTTGTCCCTTTTGGACAGTTCTAGTTGTCCTTGTGAGTAGTGAGCTGCCTATTTACTTTGTCCAAAAATTCAAAATCGCCATATCTTCAAAACGATACACATTATGGGTCCACTTCAACGAATTGCTAGTTTAGGCTTGGTACTTCAAAAACGGCAGCAAGTTAGTGGGTATTTGTGCGCATGTCACGGATGTAGTTTGGTTTTGGCATTTTTTCGCCACGAGAATGTTCCTCGGACAAGGATGCAGAACTGGGAAAACTCTGTATGTGATGCTTCTCAAGACATTGTAAACAACACCGACAGCGATGTCACTGAAGATTAATGATGCCGTATACTCTTATTTTTTTTAAAGATATTTACAATAAAATTTGATGTCCGTACTGCATGTTCATACGAAGCACAATAGCAACTTGCGGAGGAGCAGCGTCCTGTGTTTTCGCCAGAGAAAACGAGTTCTGCCCGGGGTTGAGTACAGGGGGGATGTCCACAATACCTGTGTACATGAGAATCATTACAAATGCTGAATACCAAACATGACATAGCACATGAGATTCATAACAAACGCTGCATACTAAATCTTTTACTCATCTGTGAGAATTTCCTGATACATGTAGATTTATCCGGTTTAAACGCAGAGCAAACACTGTCCAAGACCTATTCTTCGTCCTGTCTTTTTGAAATACCATTCCAATGACAAAACCTCTCTTATGAAGTTCCTCTTTTATTTGTTCTCTTGAGAGTTGCATTTACCTGCCCAGGCAGGAGCATTGTAATTTTCATAAATATGGCAGTTGTCGTCTTTCTATATTATTATTTACATGTAATTTTAAAAAACTTTGTTAAGAGGCATAATCTTCTGTCCCTGAAAAAACAGTCGTACTACTTAACATTTAAAATTGCCGTGATTATTTATCAGTTTTCTTGATCGAATAATCGAATTACATAAAAAAGGAACTTCAGAACAGTAAAATATTTTAAGAGTTCCTTGAACATATTCAAAATTTTAAGCAATTTATCTACTTTTCTACACCAATTACATGTAAATGACTGATTAAATCGATACGATATTTTATGTCTGACTTATAGGGCCTAGTGCTAATATTATTCTAGAGCTGTGGCCCTAAAGAAAAGACATATCTGAACATTTTTTATAAATAATACATTGTATTTTATCGCAACTACCAATTAACCCTTACATGGAAGTGTGAAAAATAATTATTTGTCCTTGTTCCGTCATGCGTAAAGTCCGGCGAGGGTCTAGGAGATACTTGATTATGCAAGGTGAAGCCCTAGTGTTTAAGTGCTCGAACTTTTATAATTAAAATACGATAAAATTGTTTGATTCTCTCACTTAGAGAGAATTTGTCTGTTTAGATGTTCTAATTACTATAGATCTTACTGTGTCGGCAAATTGTTACTGTGTTGCATGCATAAAAATTAAATCGTTACCGTGTCTGAGAAAATTTTACTGTGTCGGGAGCAACACAGTAAAACTGCTAATGGAGAACCCTGTCATGGTTTTCTTTTCCAAATTGATGTCCATACCAACAAGGAAATACGTATCATGTGCAAAAGAAACGAAAAAGTTTCAAATCAAGTTTTTTTTCCTAAGTAAAATCTTTAGTGTGCTTATAGACTAAAATCGCAAGTATTGAGGGCTTGAATTCAAAGAAACGTCTCCTCTCTGTTGAGCGACTTGTAAGTTGCTTATAGTAACAACTGTATCCGTCAGTGGCATGTTATTTTCGGCAGTCTTCCCCCGCAATTTACACACCACTTTCTTTGCTCCTTCTAATGATTCTACTGTCAATTCGCGTCTTCTACTGTTAGGCGATTCGATTATATCTGAACACTGTAACAAATGGATGTTTTTATAATGCTATATGTATGATACTTGAAATGGATCAGTCCTATTTATAATTTTTTTTATTCAGATCTTGCAATTTTATGTATGTTAAAAAAACTTTTAGAGTATAACATTTTGTTGAACACTGAGAAATGGGGAAAGGTACATTTGTAACATTTGCCTATGCATTTAAAGAATAAAATTAACGTTTGTGAATGTGCAAATACGTGTCAATCAAACCCATCCAAATATTTTAAGTTTAAATAACTTTTATATGAAATAGGATTATTCATTTATTTTTGTGTGTAATGCTATTCAAATATTTTCTTGTAGTACATTATACAGATAATTTTAACTTCAAATCTGTGTCCATGCCACCTTTAAGATTGTGACTTTTGGGATTAATACTTGTATTTTCTGTATGTTAAAATGAAATACATGTTTAGAAAGTAGATTTTAACTTACTGTTCTTAAAATTCCCTTAGATTTTAACTTACTGTTCTTAAAATTCCCTTGACCGTTACAAATGATTTCAATGGTGAAGCTAACACTTCTTCAACACTCTTCGCAGGTAGATGGAGATACTGCCATACAACTTGCTTGTCAACTTCAAATCTTCCACATTCAAATGCCTTTTTAAAAACGTTTCTTTTTAGAAAACAGCAATATATCGTGAAGATTTATATTCATAAATGTTTAACAAGGCAATTGTAAAAATTTTACAAAATTTTGTTTTATGGTAAATAAAGTGAAATGCCACAGTATATGAGACACCTGTCAAAAATAATGTTCAAATGGTATATAAATAGTTGAGAGTGCCTTAAAGTCTGAAAAGTTAATCTGAATGTTTTCAGCAGTGGATGCTCCTCCTTCTTCTGCTGCGAGAACTCCTCACTCTCAGGGCTGTTTTCAAATGATTTTCCTAAAAGAAAATTTTTTTTTATACTGACTACACAGGTAAATACTTGGCAGCGATTCAAGTTTGTTTAGGGCCGTGTGCACCTTTGACCTACCTTTTTATACCTGTTGCATCACCTGTGAGGGGGCCGTGTGCAAAAAATACGATAGGTTTATGTTTGATACTGGTGGGGTATAAATGAGAACAAAATTCTGATCCTTTCTTCACGATCGACTATCATGTCAACCCTGATACCCACTCACTCTCTGATTTTAGATGGGTTCGATTGTTGAGTACAATGGGCACAAAAGAAAAAAATAATATTAAAATATACTATATAGTGCGTTAAAATATAGTACAAGAATATTAATATCAGCGATTATAAAGAGATTTGACAGTTAATTAGGAATCAACAGAAGGTCCGAATACAGAGGAAAAAATGACAAAATTCTAATAAAATTATTAGAAATATGAGTATATGAATAATAATGAATTAATGAATGCTAATGTTTTTTCATCATCGATTTCTGGCAGAACGCAGAACACGGGTGCTGGCACAGGTCGGCATCCGTGGATTCTTGCGGGGCCTTCTCTCCTCCACCTCCTCCACAACTGGGACTTACACTTCCGCCTCCTCCTCTTCCTCACGAACACCAAACATATAAAACATGGACATGAACAGGACAAGAACTATAAAATTTAAAAAAAAACCATAGATATATACAAAATCAGGGAAAAAGTCATGATTACTGGACATACAGAAGTAAATGGTTGGGGCATGTGAACCAAAATTATAAATACATACATGTATAAAAAAAATACAACAACACATACAACTGGCATTAAAAAATCTGTTACGTACATGGCGAAGGCAAGATATATGTATGTATAAAAAACGGTTACAATTACAAAAATAAAACAAGGGGGGAGATTTAATCCGACTTCTCTCAATCAAAGACAATTTCAGCCGACAACATCGAATCGCTCTCCTCCTCCTGCAAAGCCATAGTCAAATATTGCGCCTGTAACTAAGAAGGAGAAGAGCGATTACGACGATGACGACAACAAAAACGACGATAACGAAGACAGAGATATATAAACAACACAAGCAGGAAGGTCACAACACCTACAAGAAAAGTGAAAAAGAAATGCAATGAGAATATAAGGAGGGACTATAGCTATATGAAAAGTTAAACTGTAGTAGTAGTTGACTTATATACATTACTGGATTCTATACAATCAGAGCGTGTAGAACGATTATGCGTGCGTTTATAATGTCTATAATGAGTGTATAATACTCTAAAAAGCAGGAAGCCAAGCACTATCAAGGGTATAATAAACAAGGATAATAAACTAAAACAAGGGTATAATAAACAAGGATAATAAATTAAAATATACAAATCTATCAGAGTCTCTGGGTTTTTCTGTTTAAAAAAAGAGTGGCTTTTAGTTTATAATATTTTTAAAGAAAAAACACATTGAATAAAAGTGAAAATATACTAACAAAAAGAAAGAAACTTACAGGCAATAACAACAACAGCTGCAGTGGGTAATGTGATTTCCCCTGGAGAGAGAGAAAAAATCATTAAAATATTTAAAAAAAAATCAACCTGTAAAAGATGTTTGTAATAGGAATATTAGAATATAAAGAGTAATACCTGTCATCACTTCATAGCTCTTGGTGGTCGTGGTGGTCTTGCCCTCACCTGAAAAAGAATCAAGTGCACAAAATTTCCACAAAGAAGAGTTGAACTTGATCGACATGAAGGCAATATCGAATAAATCTCAAAAGGGGATATGAAACAGACTTTTACAATGTTTCCTGGGGTTCTGAAGATTGACTACACTTACTGCACGAACAGTTTAAGGATGCCTTTATTGACCCCACTAGTGGAAGGTGACATATGCCTTTATCACGAGTGAAACTGAGAACACCCTCTCAGATGTCATGACAGAGATTTCAAGATTTCATGAATTGGCAAAAGATTAATTAAAGATATGAAAGAAATGGCTGCTGTCAAAAAAATCATTCCAGGGACAGATAATCAATTATAGAAATTCCTTGTCATTCAGGCTGGAGATAGATTCAACAAAAAATTATCCATAGCTCAAAAAATGAAAAGCTGACCTTAAAAAATATTTCCCAGCACTTGTTTTTCCAAATCAAAGTCAGCTTTTGACAGATGTTTATGTTCTCTGGCAGCCACTGCACCTGAAACCTTCATGGCGTATCAGAAAAAAAATTGGGGAAAGCAACATCAGGTACAGCATACTTCAAAACGATTTCAATGCTTTAAATGTCGTTCCCCTCTTGATTCTGTCTGAGGTATTTTCTTACTCTAAGTCTTAGGTTTACATTTGGAGAGTTCCTCATCTGTCATTAATGTTAAAGGATCTTGTCCAATCTAAAGGAGAACCAGAAGTCCCTGTCGAGGTATAAAGATGCATACGTACCGCCTCAGCATATTTCATAGTGTTTAATTTACTGTTATAAATTAGCCTGTAATTATTTAATAAGATCATATAACATCTATATTTAATTGTGTCAAGCCAGAAAGAATAGATAGAATATACAATTGGCAACGGGACACCCATTTGATATCTCTGGCGTGCACGTGGGACTTGCACGCTTCTCTGTTTTCATTTTTTTTTCAGTGACATTTTAGCGCGAAAATGTTTTGGTCGTGCATGCACATAATTTGAGATCTCTTCGAAAAGATCAGTTTATTTCAAAACATTCATATTACAAATAAATACCTCCACCCAGCTATCGTGCATCATTCAACGGGTGGTCGCTTCTTTTTGTTCACTTACGTAAGACCTTTCCATGTCTCCACCCAGGCTTTGTGTATAAAGCATAATGCCCCCGGATCGAAAGATCCCTTGGGTGCATTGCTTTTGTTCTGTCTATTGTCAACTTAAATTAACATAGCTCATAAGTGCTGCGCTGTCAAAAGTAAGTGTATAACATTTCAGTCTATGTCCCACTGCAGAATATTGTGTTACCGTCGGGGGTGTAGTGTATGTTTCAAAAACACATCTTTTTTTGATTTTTTGAAAGAATGGTGTACCAAATTTGTTTTTCTTGAATTACTTACAGGAGAGTTCAATTACAAGCAGAGCAGAAGAGAGTAGTGATGATGAGAATGTGAGAGTAAGAACAGAAGAGACAGGAAGAGGTCGAGGCAGAGGAAGAAGGAGGGGTGTTCGGGGAGGAGTCAGAGGTGTGAGAGGAACCCGGGGTTCAGGCAGAGGTAGAGGCAGGTCAAGAGGGAGTCGGACACAAGGGCCAACACGTGATGTCCTTGCATTGGAGGAAGTGAATCGGAGGACAGATGTTTTACAAGTAAATGTCAACTTTTTAAAATAAAATTTCAGCCAGTTATAAGTTATGTCAATATTGGAATCTTAGTGTTCATGTGTTCATTATGGTAAATTTGCTATTCTTAAATCAGCTTTAAATTATTAACAATTTTGACATTGGCAGTTGCTACTAATTTTCAGTTGTATTGATTTTTGAATTTTCTGCCAAATTTTTAAACGAAATTTTTATTTCAGGAAGAGATTTCCCAAATGGATTCCGAGGAATTGAAACAACTTTGTCTGAAGATGGCTGAAAAGCATCCCAGCCTGGTGCACGATATCCTCAGACCAGCGCCCCAACACGGAGGATACCATCCTCAGCCTGGGGGGGGTGCTTTTCCTGACTGGTGTGTCTGTGGGAAGTGCCGGGAAATGCCCACAAATACTGAAAAAGTGTGCTGCAGGAAGGACAGATGCGTTACACTTTACAGGTAAGTTTGGCACTTTTTTCTGTTACAGACCATTAGTTAAGATTTAAAAAAAAATCTGTTACTTATGGATTAATGTTTTATAGTTCAAATTTAATGATAATAAACAATTGAGTTATACTTCATACTTCTTTTTTATTTTTCATATGAAAACCACACTGCACTGTGTAGGAAATTTATAATTTTCATGACTCATTCAATAATTAGGGCCCTGCTTGGCAGGCGCCCTATAGTGATCAGTCTGTCCGTCCGTCCGTCTGTCCGTCCGTCCGGCTGTCCATCCGTCCGTCCGAGATCTCTTGTCCAGGGCATATCTTCTCTCTCCTTGGCCCAATCTGGCTCATACTTCACACACAGAGTGCCCTTGGGTAACCGGTGTGCAGTGACCTTGAACCAGGTTTCTAGGTCAAAGGTCAAGGTCATAGCTGAATTATATGAAAAATCCTTGTCCGGAGCATATCTTCTCTCTTCTTGGCCCAATCTGGCTCATACTTCACCCACAGAGTGCCCTTGGGTAACCGGTGTGCAGTGACCTGGAACCAGTTTTCTAGGTCAAAGGTCAAGGTCATAGCTGAATTATATGAAAAATCCTTGTCCAGAACATATCTTCTCTTTCCTTGGCCCAATCTGGCTCATACTTCTCCCACAGAGAGCCTTTGGGTAACTGGTGTGCAGTGACTTTGAACCAGTTATGTAGGTTTAAGATCAAGGTCATAGCAGAATTATTTGAAAAATCCTTGTCTGTAGCATATCTCTTCTCTCTCCTTGGCCCAAACTGCCTCATACTTCACCCAGAGAGTGTCTTTGGGTAACTGGCGTGCAGTGACCTTGAACCAGGTTTTTAGGTCAAAGGTCAAGGTCATAGCAGAATGATATGAAAAATCCTAGTCCGGATTATATCTTCTCTTTTGTTTGCCCAATCTTGCTATTACTTCACTCATAGAGATCCACTGGTCAATGGATGTGCAGTGACCTTGGTCAAAGTTTCTTAATCATGGTCAGAATTACCCTCTCTGTTTAAAATCTTTGTTTGGTGCATAATTCTTTGCCTTTAATTCCAGTAAATTTATATAACTTGGGATACAAGATAACTTCGATAAATATTCGTAAATTCGCAGTATCCATGAAGTTGTACTTAATGACTCTTACTGTGTAACACAAATGTTCCTCTTCAAAATAATCCCTTTTAAACGACCATACATTTTCATGTTCATTGTTAAACGCGGGGCCCTTTGAGATGGCCACCATCTCAACGATATCTAGTTTCTTTTTTTTAAGGACTTTGCTGTTCTAATTCTTGATGAGGCTGTTTTGGCACTCGGCAGGATTTATCGAAGAGACGTGTTGGTTTTTGATGATGATGCAGACAGGAACAAAGCCAACAGACATCAAGGATATAGGCATTATGTCTTGGACGCATGGACGGTTAGGGGCTGGAGACAGGAGAGTGATACCTTCCTGCTGTGTGTGGCAGATAAGAGACAAATATCCTGATCCCTTTGGCCAGTATACTGGATTTGTCCCTGGCCGATTAGGCTAATTATGTAAATTTGTTATAGGCTTTAAATTTTCAATTAATGTATTTAAGGAGTATGTACACATATGTATATAATTACCAAGCCCTGAGAAGATTAACCGTGTGGCTGTGTGATGTCGATAAAAAAAAATTTCATTACACTGTATTCATTTCAATTGTACATGTATAATAAAGTTTCCATGTAAAACGAGAAAACTGACCAGTCAGCAAGGGCCCCGCCATGGGGTAGAATTAAAAGGGCGCAGCTTACAGAATGATTTATAAATGTACGAAAGATAAAAACAGCAACTGTATTCTTAAAATTTAATGATAATTCCTGAATATTCAAAAACCTGAAAGTAATATTTTTGTACATTAGGCAGTAAATAACAACTTAACATTGAATGTAAATTTAAACAATTATGAAGCTTTGTGTTATGAAATGCCAGCCTTCAATGAATGCAAATATCATGAAGGCTTGACCTTAACTTCAAACAAACAGCAGTTGCAGACAAAGCTTTTCATTAATCTTATAGTGACAGTTAAAGAAAAGCCTACTAAATTTTCTGCAACAGGCTAGATAATTAATCCCAAGGGATTAATTGTACCTCTCTTATCATTTTCTTCTGAATTAACAATAAGAACTTTTTCAATGTTAATGATAGAATGGGGTTTTTAGACAACTACATTAAAAACTAATGATACATGTATTCTTGAATTAATTTTTTTTTTAAAAAAGGGCAAAAAACTGCAAAAAAGTAAATCAAAAAATCTTCTTTAATCTATTTTTTTTTTAGAATTCAATGAAATCATAACTATCAAACAAAAATAAATTATAATAAATTCATATTAAAATCCATATTTCAGAGTGTTCATAGCATTCCAAATTGATTTAACTTCAAAACAAACTTCATTTGCAGACAGAGGTGGTAATTAATCTCAATGTGACAGATAAAGATAATGCTCTGGATTTTCTTCAGGGGGGGAAAGCTAATTAATCTAAGACATAGAGAACCAAACTTAGCATCAAAATATGTATTTCTGCCTACTGAACTACCATACCAAATTTGAACTTGATTTGGCTACCATAAAAAAGTTATTAGAAAAAAAACAGAAAATTTGTGGACGGAAGAGTGACAGACGGACAGACAGACGGACGGACGATTACTATAGGGCACCCGCAAATCCTTTATTATATGAAAAGAATTTTCTACATTAAAAGGGGATATAATGTCTATGTAAGTGAATATAAGGGGCCTGTCTTTCATGGGGGAGCAGGACAATTGAGTGAATTTCCCATTATCATTTGAGAATTCTTCTATCAAGGATTTGTCTGCTGATGTCCCACAAAAAAAATGAGAAAACAAAAAAAAAACTAGGAATATTGCCCAATACGAAATGTATACTGGATAACAGGAGAGCCTATGAAATATTTCGTTAACAACTGTACAGCGCTACAAAGACTGTGGGAAAGATTTTATCCTTTTTTAATCCCACATGGAAATTTGAATCAATTTCTGAAGTATTGGTAAATAAAAATAATGGTGAATAAATAGCTGAATGATTTGTTGACTGAATGATTATGATTCTTGTAAGTTTTTGTTCCTAGGCAGCACAAGGAACTAATATCAATGAATATGATGGGACAGGCAAATTTTAAGCTCATTTCTTTTAAAACTTCACATACAGTAATGATATACTTCAAAACTCATAAAAACACTGAAATTAGGTAGAAAAACAAAAGTATTTATTGTATACTTTCATTTAATTTTTTGGAAGTGAAATCATCGTATCTGCTTATACCACTCATTACATGTAATACTTGACAACTTTTTAAACACATGTACAGAAGTCTTATGAACAGGCGAGTTATTTTTTACAAAGTGAATTCCAAAATATCTGTCTCCATCAGTATTGTTCTTCTTTATAAGTCGTTGCATTGAGGTCCATGTAAAGAACCTTGTGACACCGCACCCACTGAGATGCTTGAGGAGCATTGATAGGAAGCACGTCCAAAGTTTGAAGGAATCTTTCAAAGTGAGACCAGAAAACAGCGTTATTTTTTTGGCATTGTTTTCGAGGAAAATTTCGAAATAAAGGACTTGAACAAGATTGGTTCACTTCGAAATGAAATTAATGGTGGAAACGAGTCACGAATTGCGCTCCAGGAACTGTTTGATGAAGGGCTGCTAAAGGAACCGACGGTACATGTGCAGTTGTACAAAAATTTGACGGACACTGAGGTACTAAAGCTTGGCTTTAACCATAAAGTGTCTCATGAACTGGCAAAACCAACATCAGCAGAAGAACTATTATTTCTTTTTAGAAGAGAGCTACTTAAAAAAAAATAACTGAAGAAGAAATTTCTTCACTCCAAGACTCTAAATTGAAGATGTGGAAGGAGACCTGCTCTTCAATTCTTGGCATATCAAAGACAAAGCTACACAATGTATATCATTGTATGTTGTCTTTATGCTTATCATCAACCGTTGGCTGGAAACACATTGAAGATTTTGTGGCGTTCTGGAATTCAGGAAAACTTTAAAAAGTACCAAAAGGGGTCATCAAGAAGACAAATTTGACAAAAATGAGTGGAACTGCAGAGAAAGTTAGAAATTCCTTGTTTGTCAAGTTGATGGAGGGCAAAATTGACTGGGTTGAGTTTAACCAGAGCTGTACATCCAAAAAGTAAGCATGACCGTATGTATGAAGATGAATATGGCCTATGTTAAAACTGAATGTACATTAATAAGTCCAAATACAAAGTTAATGCTTAATACATTGAAGGAAAACATCTGATTAGATATACTTGCATACATTAAATAACAGTATATCACAATACTTCGATTTACATAAAATAGGTAATTTAAAAATACCCTTAACGAAGTTGTTTATTAATGTAGTGTCAATATAAATTTCTTTTTTACTTAACAGTTAACTGCACTGTACTTAACTGCAATTGAATTGAACAAGATAAACATTATTCACTAATAAAATCATTCTTGCGAATGTTGCGTTGCATTAAACAGATTGGTATGAACTCTGTTATTGTTATATGTATAATGATTTCTTTTTAACATGTATTCAATTTTTGTTTATTTTATTAATAGAGGGTTCTTAAAAATGATAACAACTAAATGCACAAGCAATCCATATATTACTTTAAAAAATGAAATAATTCAATCACATTCAAATTTCCACAGAAAACCATCTAAAGTGAACACAAAGACGGTGGAAGATGAAAAAAGCTCACACGCCATCTCCGAATGAAGGAACCCCATTATCAGGTCAGAGTGAAGCAGAGGATGTTCATTCTAACCAAGGAGAGGTTTTAGAAAACAAAATCAAGTTCCAACAACAGACAGAGGAAAATTTGAGAAAAGAAGTTTTGGATCTTGAAAATGTCATTTAACTCCAAGCTGCTGATCTAAAGAAACTTAAAGTAAGATATTTTCTAGTTTTTGAAGGGAAAATCAATAAATCACAATTCACTTAAAACTTATCTGAAATAGAAAGTACGTTTTCAAATCTACCAAATCTTTCCAATAAATTTTTTATGGCATCGATCTCTAGAGAGTGGTCATAAGACGGTATGGTCATAGTTGTAGTTAAGATTTACTAAAGCAATACTTAGACATCGACAATATACAAGTAATATTGTAAATAAATTCTTCATAGATCTTCAAGGGACTAAAAAAGTTATGGTTTGACAGTGTATAATCAATTTTCATTTTGATACTAGTATTTATATGGATGAATTTTCAGGTATTGTAGAATTGAATTTGTTCAAATCATAACCCCTTCCGGAAGGATGGGTTCTAAATAGTTTTAGAAAACAACAGGCCCATGGGCCTTATAGGTCACCTGAGTATCATGTAACAACTCTCCAACAATTGTATTTGGTTCGTTTTAATCCAAAAGTCATACAATTCACAAATTTTGAAGGAGGCACCATTGCTTATCAAAGGACAGATTTCAAAGCATTTATTTATTTTTAGTCAAAGTATCCCCCTGGTACCCCTGACCCAGCAGCCCTGAAATTATCTATTTTGAATGAGGCCCCTTTCTTAATTATAAGGCCAGCATTTTTTTTATGTTCAGGTTTAGTTATGAACATGAGAACAAAAGTTTTTTTTTAAATATGTGTTAGGTAAATGTGTAGACATTGTTCTTAAATTCACTTGATGCCTAAAATTATAATTCCTATCATAAAACAGACAGGGAGAATTGGGGAGTAGAGTGAACATTTTTTTTCAATTGAGTTTAAAATAATTTTTCTGGCTGATACAAATGATACTACATGCCTGTATATATTTGTATATTCTTGCCTTTTAATAGCTGAATCTTTTCATAAGCAACCCTTTTCTGAAGAATGATGCTTAGACTGTAAGCTATAACAGAGTTCTAAAAAATGTCGCTGGCAATATGCAATAGCTACCATGGGCAGTTTAAAACCTGGGGGAGGAAAATAATTTACAGACAGATACTTTTGAAACGAATACATAATTATCTCACCAGCGTGTCATTGTGCAACAAAGTCGTCAGCATTTTATTTGTCCTTTGAACGGGTGTAACGTTTTGAATGGCACTTGTATCGAAGAATTTTACACTAAACCAAGCTATCTTCCCAGACCATCTGGCTTTATTTATCCGCCGATTCATCTTAAAACCGGAAGTGCAAGTTCGTAAATTTGAAATCTCGATCTCGGGCCATATTTGTTTTTTTTTTCTGAAAATTCAATTCCTTGAGCAGAGGATGTGAAAAACTGTAAATAAAATTAATCCTGGCCTCAGATATGTAATTAAATCATTAATATATTAACCAGGAGCAAAGGATAAGATGTTCAAAGAATTCATGCATTTCACTATACATTCATTAGCCCCCCCCCCCCC
>PRKT01001994.1:15214-38897 GCA_003671525.1 Saccostrea glomerata | reverse complement strand
AACACACCGACACTGTTATTTTTGTTGTGAATATTTTATCTTGATATGGATACAGTAATATTCTATTTACAAACATTGTCATATTTTTGGGAATAAACGAAATAGTGAGAACGTTTAATGGAATATTTTTTTATCTTGTGTATATATTGGATATATCAAATTTTAAAGTTAGTTAATTCCTTTAAAAAACTGAATAAAATAAATTATTCGAGGACCCCCATCATTTCTTAATTTCTGATATAACCGCTCAAATTTGTTGACAGTTCTGGGAATACAACATTATTTAATTTGAATGTAATCGATATCGAAATTTCTACACATAAAAAAGAGAAGGCGGAATTTAAAGACAAAACGGTTGCATTAAAGAATGAATAAATTAAAAAAAAAACTACTTGGATGGCGTTACATTTTTTTCTTTGGCTCATTATATGTTACAACAATGTCATTCAATGTGGTCTAATGTTAACTATTTGTGATGTTATTTATAATGTTAGCTATTTTTTAAAATTATTATATTTTATGATAATTACAGTTCATTTTCCTCAAGTTACTGAATCAAAAAATTCCTTTTACCAACACCCCGATAGGTTGTTTTTTTTTTTTAATTTATTTATTTATTTTTGCTATGACGAATACAAAGTCATCATTACATAAAGATTAAACCCTGTTTATTAGCTCTACTGGTCAGAGACCAGAAGAGCTTATGCGATAGTAACCCGTCCGTCGTCCGTCCGTCTGTCTGTCTGTAAACAATTTTTCAAAATGCTACTCCTCCTACAATTTTAGTCTGATTTCAATATAACTTGGCACACAAGTAGACTACACTAAGATACATAATTCTGTGTATCGGTTTTTGATTTCGATGAACGGTGTTGCCGTTGTTATTATAAATAGAAATTTCTGGGATATTCTTTCAAAATGCTACTCCTCCTACAGTTTTGGTCTGATTTCAATTTAACTTGGCACACAAGTAGACTACACTTAGATACATAATTCTTTATATCAGTTTTGGATTTCGATGAACGGTGTTGCTGTTGTTACTAAAATTAGAAATTTCTGTGAAATTCTCTCAAAAAGCTACTCCTCCTACAGTTTAAGTGTGATTTCAATATACCTTGGCACACATGTAGACCTCACTAAGATACATAATTCATTGTATCGGTTTTTGATTTCGATGAACGGTGTTGCCGTTGTTACTAAAAATAGAAAATTCTGTGAAATTCTTTCAAAATGCTACTTCTCCTACAGTGTTGGTCTGATTTCAATATAAATTGGCACACAAGAAGCCTACACTAAGATACATAATTCTGTATATTCGTTTTTGAGTTGCCATTATTACTAAAAATAGAAATTTCTGTGAAATTGTTTCAAAATGCTACTCCTCTTACAGTTTTGGTCTGATTTCAATTTAACTTGGCACACAAGTACACTACACAAAGATACATAATTCTGTTTATCGGTTTTTGATTTCGATGAACAGTGTTGCCATTGTTACTAAAAATAGAAATTTGTTAAAAACTCTCAAAATGCTACTCAAAATACAGTTTAAGTCTGATTATAATATAATGTGGCATGCAAGTAGAATACACTAAGAACATAGAGACTTAATCAAGGATCATTATTCTTTTTATTGCTGTGGTAAAGTTTCAATTCCCAACTGCTTAAAAACCTTTCTTTTCCTTTGCTATAAGTACAAACCAGTAGAGCTTCAGTCTCGACAGAGACTTCTGGTTTTTTTAATCGTACAATTCTATGACAAAATTCTTTGCTTTTGTAAAATTGAAATCTTGAATTTTTCTTGTTTATGATTATTTTTTCTAGAAAATAAGAAAGTGAGTTTTTTCTTTAAGTACACAGTTCTTGTTGATTGATTAATTCCCGCTCATTAACAGTAGTATAGTGTGAGCTAATATACGCGCCCTCATCAAATTTGCACATCAAATTTGCACATCAATGACGTCAGAGGACGGACCCCAGTCCAATGAGTCACCAGAATAAATGAGGGGGGGGGGAGGGGCGGAGCACACAACAAGGGTTATCGATTAATATGTTCTTTATCTAAAAATCTTTGTCTTATCTCTTTCTCAATCTTTGTGAGGTGATGGATCACACCACAGGAGGTGTGATTACGACCTCGTCCATATTGTTTAAAAGCAGATGTCTAAATAAGAATGGTCATACCGCTCTTTGCACACGTACCAGAATGATTTCCATAAACAAATACCAACTTGAAATGATAGATGATCCAGGCTTTCATCTGTTCATGAAAAAGGGTGCATCTGTCAAAAAACTGATCGACCACTACATTACCAACGACATGAGTACAGAATTCTGTGAAAAACAGCACGTTCTCAGAAGTAAGCTCGTCCATGAGAAACACTGCCTTGTTCGATTGGCTTTGGAAGCACAATCGGATGTTACAAAAATGACAACATTCTGTTTGCGAGCACAGGATATCGAAGACGAGTCGTGCGGAAAGGGTCTCGTGTTTTTATGCCCCCGGATCGAAAGATCGAGGGTATATTGTTTTTGTCCTGTCTGTCTGTCTGTCTGTCTGTCTGTCTGTCTGTCTGTTTGTTTGTTTGTTTGTTTGTTTGTCCCCAAACTTTAACCTAGCCCATAACTATTGAGTGGTTGGGGCTATGGCTTTCATAATTCATAGGTGTGTTACTTGTGACATGACCTTTCTTTGGGTACCACCAAATTTGACCTCTTGACCTTGACCTTGGAGTTTGACCTACTTTTATTCATTTGTTATCAACTTTAACCTTCGCCATAACTTTTGAACAGATCGAGATAGAGACTTCATATTCAAAATGCATACTCCACTAAATAAGCACTTTCAACTGACACCAAGGACAATGACCTTTTGACCTTGACTGTGACCTATATGCTAAAAATAGATTTTTCGAACTTTCGGTATAACTTTTGAACCACAGGAGATGGAGACTTTATATTTGGTATGCCTACTTCACCAATTAAGTGCTTTCAAACGACACCAAGGTCACTGACCTTGTGACCTTGACTGTAGCCTTTTTGCTAATAATAGCTTTTTCGGACTTTGTTGCCGCCGGGGGCACAGTGTTTCACAAACACATCTTGTTTCAGGATATCATGATGGTCACTATGGCCGATCGTATTCCCTTCGATGACATGAGAGGTGCTTATTACCGATTCATTGATGAAAGTTACGACGGCGGAGAAATGGAATTCCTGTGGCCAGACGGAGTGTGGCGCAAAGAAGATCCGTGTTACGTTTAACTTTAATCAATGAAAAAAACACAGTTTTTGATTAAACTTTGTTTTATTCTGTTCATATGTCTACAATAAATTTGCTTTTACCTTTTTAGGTCACCTGAGTAAACTCATGTGACCTATTGCTATCTGTTTTCGTCCGTCGTCGTGCGTTTTGCGTTAACATTTGAACATTTTCAGCTTCTTCTCTGCAACCACTGAACCAATTTCAACCAAATTTGGCACAAAGTATCTAAGGGTGAATGGGAACAAAAATTGTGAATTTCATGATCCCCCCCCTGGGGCCTGAGGGGTGGGGCCAAAACCCCTAAAATTAATGCAATCTTTAAAAATCTTCTTTACTCCTGGACAAAATTATTGCAATCTTTAAAAACCTTCTTTACTCCTGGACATCAAGCAGTCAAACTGTTTGCATGATTGTAATCAGCAATGAGTCCTCTACCAAAATTGTGAAATTCATGGCTCTTGGGTCAGGGGTTCTAGTGCTAGGGCGGGGCTAAATAAGTAGGTAGTGAAAATGCATTATTTCTTTGAAAATCGTCTTCTCTGCTCCTGGGTATTAATTTAACCAGCTGAGAACATAGTTATGATGAGCAAGAGTGCCTCTACCAAAATTGTGAATTTTATTATATATAGTGAAATGCATGAATTCTTTGAACATCTTATCCTTTGCTCCTGGTTAATATTATAATGATCTAATTACATATTTAAGGCCAGGATTTATTTTATTTTCAGTTTTACAAACTCTCCGCTCAAGGTTTTGAGTTTTCAGAAAAAAAAAAAAATTTCTTTCCGATGTCAAATTTGAGTCGGGATCGAGATTTCAAATTTCCGGTTTTTCCGATGAAACCGCGGGTAAATAAAGCTAGCTTGGTTTAGTGTAAAATTCATCGATAAGAGTGCCATTCAAAACGTTTCACCTGTTCAAAGGACAAATAAAATGCTGACGACTTTGTTGCACAATGACATGCTGGTGAGATAATTATGTATTCGTTTCAAAAGAACCGGTCACGGTAGCCTAGTGGTAGAGCGTTCGCTTCGTGATCGGGAGGCCCGGGTTCGATTCTCGATCGCGGCGCCGCGTCATACCTAAGACGTAAACAAAGGTAGTGACTGTTCCTTCGCCAAGCGCTCGGCACTTGAAGTGAAAGTCACGCGTCTTTCGGATATGACCTTAAAAACATAGGTCCCGTGTCACGGTAGGCGTTGGCACGATAAAGAACCCTCACTGCTCAATGGCCCTGAGTGCCGAGTATAGGTCTAAATTTGAAGCCCTTCACCGGCATCGGTGACGTCTCCATATGAGTGAAAAATTCTCAAGAGGGACGTTTAACAATATACAATCAATCGTTCCAAAAGTAACTGTGATTTTCTGCCCCCAGGTTTTAAACTGCTCGTGGTAGCTATTGCATATTGCCAGCGACATTGTTTAGGTCTCTGTTATAGCTTACAGTCTAAGCATCATTCTTCAGAAAAGGGTGGCTTATGCATCAGATGTAATGAATAAAACTATGGGAGAAGTTAAGTCCATAAGTTAATTTTACAACAATGTCTACACATTCACCTAACACATATTAAAAAATGAAGATATATTGAAAGACTTTTAAAGAATTGATTTTTTAAAAATATATTTTGATCATCATCACACAAGTTATATAACTGGCCTAAACTGGCAGATGATGAAATAAGCAATTAAATGTTGTAAGCAAGTGTCCAGTGGTAAGGAGCCTATTAGGAAAAAGACTGTACAAATGTTAATAATTGAGTTATCAAAAAAAAATTTATTTCCTTCTCCTGCGGGACTTTTTTATTCTCATGTTCATAACTAAACCTAAATATAAAAAAAAATCCTGGCCTTATAATGAAGAAAGGGGCCTCTTTCAAAATAGATAATTTCAGGGCAGCTGGGTCAGGGGGGTACTTTGACTAAAAATAAATTGATGCTTTGAAATCTGCCCTTTGATAACCAATGGTGCCTCTTTCAAAATTTGTGAATTTCATGGCTTTTGGATTAAAACACGAACCAAATACAATCGCTGGAAAGTTGTTACATGATACTCAGGTGACCTATAAGGCCCGTGGGCCTCTTGTATTTTTAGTTGTCTGTTTTAAACACAAGAGTGGATTAAATATGAGGTATAACATGGATTAAAAAGCAAGAGTCTTTTACTAATAAAGTACAAGGTACGACGATGACCTTTTTAACGGATCTTTTTACAAAGGTTTTAATCAGTCCGAAATAACACTCTTCTTTTAGATAATAATAGAAAGGGGCGGGCCACCCAACAGGAGGTGTTTTTTAAAGACAGTATTGAGGAGACTAAAGGATGAGTCAAACGTTAATAGAGCGTTTAATTAAATGAATAACAGTGTCCCCTTTCATTTGAGACACGGACCTAAATTAAAACTGAGTACACGTTAGACACTGAACCCATTTACCAAGTGAGCAGTAAACATGTCAGACGAGAAAACGAATGTATTTGATTTTGAATTCCTTCATCTTTGGCACAATCGCAAATCAATTTACCATGGTTTATCTTCCTCGGAAGCTGCAAAACTTCGATCAAAGATGCAGGAAAAGCACCGGCGAGGAAGAGTGTGCGACGACCCTCATTTTCCGTCTGATCACTCGAAATTCGCAATATGGCCCTGTCATCATTTCGACGAAGTAAGGAAAAAAATAAAACACCAAGAAGATCAGCTACAATTTTCAGACAATCTACGAACGGGGTGATATCTGTAAGTTTCCGGTTCAAGCGATCGTGCATCAAGTGAATTGTTTAAGTGTGCGACCTCATGGTCTATCCAAGGACATTGCCAAGAACTTTCCCTGGGTGGGTTCTTGATCATGTTCTCCAGCTGACTCAAGGTCTCGCCAAACTTCTCCTTGACCAGTTCTTCTCCCTTGGCCTCTACTTGTCTCATGTACTCCACCATGTTCCGAACCTAGGAGTCGATATCGGGGTCTACGATACAGTGAGGGGACGAGAAGCCGTCTACGTTGGAACAGATGCTCACGGATATGGGACGATGTTCCGCGGTCCACTTTAATTTTTTCCCCTCTTCGTCCAGGTAGGGGACAAGGAGAGCTTCAAAATCGTACACGAGAAACCAAGGAAACAGACGATCTTTGACTGGTACGTATACATCGTATTCCTCGAGCTTGTCAAAGATCGTCTTGGGTGAGGTGTACATGCCTCCCGGAAACTCGTACGCGGTAACACCGCTGCATATCTTCTGATGTCGTTGCATGTGATCGGCACGATTGAAGTGTCTCTCGCAGGTCCGGCACTGATACCTAATGGCGTACGTAGAGAATTGTGTGATGTAAGATAGATGGTCTTCAAAAAGGTTAAGGTACATGGTCGTGCTGTACTTACATCGAGACTTGTAAACGGAATGGGCGGAACCGTCTTCTTTCAGATGAAAAATATTGACGTTGGCCTTGAAACACTCTTCGAAATAAGCCATCTGATCAAGAGATATGCCTTCGAATTCTTTGGGATCTGCAGAGATCTCCTTGGAGAAGAGGGGTTGTTTTGTAATGTACTGAACCCAGATTTGAAACAAGGCAAAGGCTCTGCGATTCAGTTCCTCTCTTCCTCGTTGGTGGAATGCCAAACAGCGGAAAGCGCAAAGATGATCATCGTATAGACTGCCGTTTTGTTTTTCGTCTAGAGCGAGGAATGATTTTGATAACTTGATGTATGCCGGAAGTTGGATAGGGGCACCCAAGAGATAACCGAGGTGGTAAAGACTGAAATGTACGTTCGTCACCAGCACGGGCTTCCATTTGGTGTTGGGTCTCATTTAAGATGACAAATATATATATATATATATATATATATATATATATATATATATATATATATATATATATATATATATATATATATATATATTATAGAACACACCCGCCGGCGGTTATTTTCAATGAATCGAAGTAGGTCGGAGTCTGGTCGGAGACTCTGTAAGTTACTTATTCCTTAAATATGTAGAATGATTAAATTATCATCTATTTGTTACAGTTTAACGAGATTATTCAGAAGGTGATATATCTTTTAAGTGTGTGTATTATATTATGAGCCTTTTCTCTTATTTCAGCCCACGATCGAGTGGGAGAGTTTTAACTCACGCAGAATATCGTCGTTAGAGGAGAGAGTGGCACGGCTAGAGGCCGTGACACAGCGCAGCGCAGTCATACTGCGCTGCAAATGCGCATGCAGGAATCAATGTAAGTATACTTTTTTGTGTCTTTATAATTTATCATTTCTTTTAACAACCCGTCTCTGAGAAAAAAAATGACATGCAAATTTGAAAGAACAAAATTGTTCGAAAGTCAGTGTTAGAAAAAAAATTATTACAAACATATTTTTAATAAATGATAGTTGATATTTGAAAATATTACATTTTCTTCAAAACGATCTTATTTTTTTTCAAATAGCTCGTTAACATATATAAGTGTGATCAATCATATAGGGGTAACACTGTTATCGGAAAAATCTTTCAAATATGCCAAAACTTCTTTTTTTTTTAATGCGACATTAAATTAGCAAATTAAATATTCAAATAAAAATAATTTGATTGCTTTGAAGAACAATCGGTTTTGTCTGAAATACAATGCCTTTTTTTTGCTTTAGAACTCATTACATTATTTTTTTTTAATTTTTTATATTGCATATATTTGAAGCAAATAATGATTTTACTGACATTTGTATTAAGTTAATATGAAATAGTATATTTGGGAGATTCTTCTTGTCATTCATTTCACGTGTTATAAAGAGGTTTTTTTTTTCATTAAGAATAAAAAATCAAAAATTCGTCCTTGGCTTAATACTATGAGCTTTGGTATTAACACTAGAAAATATCCAATATTAGCAAAGTTGACAATTATTTTAGCCACAAATAAAACTAAGATGCAAGTGCGTTTGCAAAAAAAAATTGTAAGTATAAGGATATGGAAATAACGAACAGTATTCAATCTCAACGTCCATTAAACAAATATACAAAACAAGAGCAGAGCAAACACGGACCTCCGAAACATCAGAGGTGGGATCAGGTGCCATGGAGGAGTGAGCATCCCCTGCCGACCGGTCACACCCGCCGTGTGCTCGTTGTCATAATCAGGAAATAACGGAAAAAATCCGTGGTCAATTCAGTGTATAAATAATGGACTAACAATTGGTATGAAAAACGTCAGTCAGCATTTCATTCAATGATAAATTGTATTTGCTGACAAGGTCATTGTATCGACCATAGAATTTACGAAATGATGACTTTAAACGAGACTGTTGATATTCTTGTTTCATCAACTTGCTTGTCAATAATTTACCTCGTTTAAGAAATTGTTCATACGTAGAGCATGCTCTTGCGTATCGAATCAACTGAGATATAAATACTCCGTATGCAGGTGATGAAGGTATATTGCTGCATAAGTAAGGGAAGTTGACGATAGAAAAGTTAAAGTCATCACGTTTATCATATAGCTTGGTTGTTAGATTACCATTAGTGTCTTTTTCAAGTAAAATATCCAAGTATGAAGCAGAAGTGTCGGACTCTGTGGTATCTTTTATCTCAAGCTCACCAGGATATATCGTGTCGACGTAGGAATGGAAATTATCATTATTAATTGACAATACGTCGTCGATATATCTAAATGTCGAGTTGAAGGCCACAGCAAGTGTTTTCTTCTTTTCACGCAAAAGATTTTGCATAAATTCTGCTTCATATGAATATAAAAATAAGTCTGCTAATAACGGAGCGCAATTTGTACCCATGGGAATTCCAATAGATTGTTGGAATACCTGGTCTCCAAAAACCACATAGATATTGTCAATCAGAAACTCAAGCATCTTCTTGATGTCAACTTCAGAGTACTTATGTGTGCAATCAGAATCTGTTTTAACAAAATAATTTTTCAAATGACCAATGACGAGGTAAGTAAACTTACGAGTTCCATTTTTGTTGAAGAAGCAGCTGTCAATGATATCAAAAAGCCTGGATTTTAATTTGTCGTGGGGAATTGTTGTGTATAAAGTTGAAAAGTCGTAAGTTTTTATGCTGTTGATTTTTGTAAAGTCTTGTGATTTCAAATTGTCCAAAAGTTCTTTAGAATTTTTAAGTATCCACATCTGATTTACACCACTTCTTGAATATATAGTTGTACAGTACTCTTGAAGTTTTTCCTTCACTACTGTCAATATTTTAGTGAGAAGTAACGAAAGAGGCTTGGTTGAACATTTACTGGAACCTGCAATGTATCTTTGTTTGTAAGGATTCTTATGAAGTTTCGGAATCCAATATATATAAGGTAGTTCAAATTCATTTTGGCTCTGTGGAATATTAAAAGTATTCAAAACTGTCAGGTGATTTTGTAGGATTTCTTCCTTAGAAAGAGTAGTATATGTATAAGTAGGATTACCACTCGTATGATTTATTTAACACATGTTCAAGACTCGTGGAAGTAAATCTTTGTAAAAATTTAAAAACTTACCTTGTTTTTATGTTGATCGCGGTTCCGCTTGTTTGTCAAAGTTTTGTTACAAACGGAGCACCAGAACTTCTGATCTGCATGAAAACTTTCAATATGATCCTTTAATTCTGGTCTTGATAATGATATATCACAAAATTGACAGTTTACTGAGGACAAAACCTTGTGCTTTCCTCGTAAATGTCGTTTTAATCCAAAGTTTGTGGTGTATGATAACCCGCATATTTCACATTGAAATGACATGACTTTTCGTAATGTAAGATTACATGATATTGATAAAAGGTATCAGTACACTGCTTCTTATGACTTTTGGTATGAGTCATTTATCACCTAAAACACAGGTGTTTTTTATTATTATCATCGGTGTGACATCGCTATTGAACGGAACCCCCGTGATATATGATTTTGACTCGGTAATTCACACTGAACTCGTATTTAATAAGATGAGGGCATTCAGATGAACACCTCTTTTATGCATGAAGTGTTACGTTTTCTCGAACCCGATCTATGAGTCATATATCAATTAAAACACAGGTGATTTTATTATCATCGGTGTGATATCGCTATTGAACGGAACCCCGTGATATATGATTTTGACTCGGTAATTCACGCTGAGCTCATATTTAATAAGATGGGGCATTCAGATAAACACCTCTTTTATACATTAAGTGTCACATTTTCTGAAACCTGATCTTAATTCAGTATAACACCGCATGTTTACAATTCAGTGGATTAAACCTATTTCATTTTCATGAGTTTTACAATGAGTAACAGTTCTGATTTGATTATGCTTTAATATATGACTGAGTCTTTATATTCATGTGACATGACGCTACATAAATTGTCTTTTTAATTAAATATTACACTCGGTCTTCGTTTTGAAATGCCTCATGAATTGAACACACAGGACACTTCAAATAAAACACTTATTTTACATAATAATTTATAAAGTGCTTTCTATGGACAGTGCTGCATGCATCTTTTTTTTTCAAAAGTTTATAAGTTGAATTAAAAAGAGAGTTTACAAAATGAGTGAATGAAAAGTTTTATTCATTCATAATCAGCACCGAATTACTCCATATCTCACAACTACCTTTTTTTTACAGAAGATGAAAGAAGAATTTAATGTAGTAAAAAAAAAAGAATAATAAAACAATAAAAATCAGTTTGATTACTACCCTTTTTATTTCATCTTTTTTTTCTCAGTTGACATTTTCAATGTGCTACTTCGTGCATAGACCTTGCGTGCAGTAAGCATCATCGATACCGAGATGAGTTGCATCGTTTTAACCTCGATTTCTCATTTCGGATTATGTATGAACCATGAAAAATAAACTGTATAAATCACCTATCATATCAATTGAAATATCGATATTTTACCTTGATCACAGAGATGTCACCACGAGTTATCAATGAATAGTTTCTGGGTTTTTTTCTTAAAAAGTACAATTACCTTTCGACTGTCACTGCACCCAATACCGTATTGTTCGGTGTGTGTTAGAATATCATTAAATATCTATATAGTGTGTCAATGAAACCTCCTTGGTTGATTTCATACAAAAGATATAGAATAAAATACAATATAGTTTGATTTTTTTTTTGTTTTCCGCTAAAATTTTCATTGTTTAACAAATGTTCCCATCGACTAACGGTGATATGTCCTGCTATTAGTGAAATACGATATAAAATCAATTATTGAAATCGACGTGTTAAATGGTGTGCACATCGGGCTTTTAATAAGCCATACCCACAGCGGGGATCTCCGTCACAGTGTTCATCCGTTTTCGACACTGTAATATCATTTTATCTGTCGTGTTCTATCCACTGCATTGTTAAAACTTATGCTTATGGCTTATAAAGGTTCATATTTTACCAGTGTTCATGGATATTTTTCTCTCGTTTTACATCGCATTAAATACACTCCGTATGCTGTTTAAATGACGTATCCCGTTTAAAGATAATTTCCTGTTACTTGACTGTATTAATATTTTATTAAATAAAGTATATATATATATTCCCAATAAACACGCATGTGTACGTATATAGTGTCAAAAAATTAAATCAACTATTTAGCCTTAAATTTATACACTGGTTAATACTTCATAACAAAAACCACCTGTTGTGTGCTCCACCCCTTTTCCTCTCATTAATTCTGGTGACTCATTGGACTGGGGTCCGTCCTCTGACGTCATCGATGTGCAAATTTGATAAAAGGCGCGTCTATTCCCTCACAATATACTACTCCTCGATTTCTCATTTCGAATTATGTATGAACCATAGTAGTATAAGCCGTCTGGCCGGGTGGGTCAACTGAGTGCACTTTTGGGGCTGGGGGGATAGGTGGGTCAACTGAGTGCAGCCCCTGGGGGGATAGGCGGTTCAACGGAGTGCACGTTTGGGGCTGGGGGGATAGGGGGGTCAATGCATTACAAATAGCCCCTAAATACGGGGGTGTTTACACTGTGTTTACATTTTACTATACGCTGCTACTACGATTTTGGCAGCGATTCAAGTTTGTTTAGGGCCGTGTGCAAAATATACGATAGACTAACCTATGTATTGTGACGTCATCCACTGTATAAATACGGCTTTTCTCCTACTTTCAGCTCATTCTACAGTCAGAGCTAGCTCCCTGCCAGGGGGGGGGGGGGGGGGGGGGGGGGGGGGGGGGGGGGGTCATGGATTCTACTAGAGAAAAACAGTTACATGCTCAACGATTATTAAAATGGAAAAAAATGGAAAGAGAATTAGATCGAATTCTTTATGAGAAAAGAGCAAGAGTTAAAGCTCCGGGAAAAAAATGCTAAAATATTACAGAGAAGAGCTCAATTAGAACAAAAACAACTACGGGAGAGAGAATTAGATCAAATTCTTGATGAAAATAAAGAGCGAGAATTAAAGCTTCTGAAAAGAAATGTCAGACTATTACAGAGAAGAGCTCAACTAGAAAAACGACAGCAACAGCAAAGGACTAGGGCGCATGAGGGGTCAAAGTACTCCAGCATGCTAGAGGTTCACGGCGAGATACTTTTGACTTGGCGCCGCGTAACCTCTAGCATCCATTGTAAAAATTCTCGCCGCTGAAACCCCAAGTGGAAATAAATGATATAATCAAAAACTAAGGCTTTGTGTATAAACGAATGGTTTGAGAAATAATAAAATACTCACTATTTACGATAAAACTTTACGCATAAAACACTCTTAATCTCTCGCTTTGGCAATAAATCCATTATTTTTAAAATTGAAGCAGAAATTGAAACAAGTCGTCTGTTTAAAATTCGGGAATAAAATGCAAAATTTAACGAAACGAAAGTAGTCTAAAGCAACGAAAATTTCGTTTTCTGACTAGCAATCCGCAAAATTAATGTGAAGTCAAATCGAAAGTACTTCTGATGACAAATTAGAATAATGACAATTTTCATTAATGAACTACAATGCATACTTAATAAAATGGATTTTATGATTTCTTGTGACCTTCATACCTCAGACAAACACGTAGGTACCTGAAAATTACTTGTTAACAGTTTATTTTACGCATAATATGTTCCGCCCAAAATCTTAGGCGGAACGAGCTCGTTAAAAAATGGACTTCGGATGTAAGAGTCCGATGTATATAAGGGACGTTAACCGAGGCTCTTACTTGTAGGAGTAGGGTCAAAGTTACCTATTCATTCACCACCCACACCCAAGGCCATATCCCAGAATTATCGAGTTACAGTGAATGATAGGATGCACTCTAGAAAATTTAAAGCTCTAGAGGATTTTCACACTGCGATTTTTAAGGAGTTTTCAGAGGAAGAAAACAGAGGATTTGTTCGGCGATTATTCAGACACATGTTACAAACTTTCAAATCAAAAATGCAGTGTAATCCTAACGATTACCTCCGCCTGAACATACGCCACAAATCTCTGGAATCAGAGATTTGGTACGAGTTTACTCAATGTAAATATTTTAACGAGGACGTCATTTTAGACAAGATTGAAGCCGTGCAACAATCCAGAAAGGAGTTCAAACTGGGCGACGGGGGCATGGAATTTGATATGTTTCGGGTCAAGTATCCCGAGGGAAGTGGTGGCCAGAAAACCAAACATCTACAAGTGAATAAGGAGACTTTTAAAAACAATAAACAATCCATCCTTCGGATCGTCAATCCCTGGAATAAATTTTGTTTAGCTAGAGCCATCGTCGTCACTCGATTACAGTCAAAAACCGGAACATCCAGACCCGGAATGGGAAAAACAATGGCTGCGTATGCGGAAAGGAGATGTAAGAGCTAATGACCAGAAGAACCAAGCAATAGCCTTCATGGAACAGGCCGAGTGTGATATCACTCAAGCTTGTGGAGCCCTAGAGCCCTAGAATGGACAACAGGTGTTAGCTCCTCAGTATCGACTGAAAATATTTCAGTTCAAGTCTACTTCCACTAAACTCACCTTAGAGCCTATTTACAAAGGTTGGGGAGACGGAACTTATTTGAACATTTTGTTAGACGACCATCATTACGATGCCATCCTATCGATGCCGGGAGTAACGGGGAACCCCTATTACTGTGATCATTGCGATGTGGGGTACAGTCATGTCACAGAACATCGGTCCAAGTGTCCTCATCGCTGTAAATATTGTTTAGGACAACCCCCTGAATGTCCCGATGAAGGGATCAAGATTCGATGCCAGGAATGCCATGGAATTTTTAAGAACAGGACCTGCTACGAAAATCATTTAAGACCTCATAGTAAGAAAACCACCACTACTGTCTGCAATTTAATGGGGCTATGCGAGAAGTGTCATTCCTGGATGCCTAAGAAATTATTGCCTCGTCACAAGTGCGGAGAACAGAAACAGTGAAAGATATGTAAGAAAATCGTCGATGCCGATCACCAGTGCTACGTACAACAGAAGCCCCAGAAGAAGAAGAAGAAGGGGAATGACACCTTACAGTTTTACATCTATTCCGATTTCGAATGCACTCAGGATACCGGCATTCACATCCCTAATCTGTGTGTGGCACACCGCGTCTGTCAACATTGCAATCAGTTAGACATAGACCAGCCCTGTCCTCATTGTCACACATGGGACCCCGTCAGCACCTATTTCAAGGACCAGACACCTTAAAGAACTTCATGGACTGGTTATTACAACCGACTACAGGTACTTAGAATTCCACTTTAGTACACGACGAGGCCATCGTCATCGCCCATAACTTCAAAGGCTACGACGGACAATTCATTTTGAATTACATAGTGCATTCCTCTTGCCTGAAACCTAACGTCATCATGAACGGCAGTAAGATCTTGTACATGGAAATATGCGGACTGAAATTCATCGACTCGTATAATTTCTTAATGTTTGCATTAGCCAAGATGCCCTCCGCTATCGGACTCGACGAATTGAAGAAAGGCTATTTCCCCCACTTTTTTAATACGGAACAGAACCAGAATTACGTAGGACCTTATCCACCAGCAGCTTTCTACATTCCGGACGAAATGTCTATCAGTGGACGACGGGCTTTTTTTGAATGGTACGAACAACAGAGGGGAAAAGTATTTGATTTCCAGAAAGATTTTGTAGAGTATTGTGTCTCGGACGTCGACATTTTACGCCTATGCTGTGCACAGTTTAGATCCACACTCAAGACTTTGGTCAATGTGGACCCTTTCCATCACTCTTGCCAGTGCTGCTAATTTAGCCTACCGTCGACAATTCATGCCTGAAGACACCATTGCCATCATTCCTAACCTCGGGTATCAACCGGCACGACAATATTCGGCTTACGCCTGTCGGTGGCTCATCTGGATGAGTCAACAGACCGGATGTCAAATACAACATGCCAGAAACGGGGGCGAAGTCCAGATCGGAAATTATACCGTCGACGTATACCAGGCAGCGACTCGCACCGTCTACGAATTTTACGGGTGCTATTGGCACGGATGCCCCACCTGCTATCCCAGTTTACAGACCGAAACTAATCCTCACCGGACCCAATTTACTTACCAGCAATTACACGAAGAAACCATCAGAAGGACTTTGACTTCGGAGGACATGGAGTATACCGTCCGTAGTATCTGGGAGCACGATTTCGATCAGCAAGTGCAAAAAGATGTGAGTTTACAGCATTTTGTACGAGACCTGGACATTCCCGATCCTTTGAACCCTCGAGAAGCCCTGTACGGAGGCCGGACCAATGCCACCCGATTATATTGTGAGGAAGGGGACATGAGATACGTGGACGTTTGTTCCCTTTACCCTTGCGTGTTGAAACACAGACCTTTTTCCATAGGGCATCCCGAGATCATCACAGACGAGTTTCAGGACGTGAGAAATTATTTCGGTCTCAGTCACTGTCGGGTCTTACCTCCCCGAGACCTCTATCACCCCGTATTACCTTATCGGACGGGAGGCAAGTTATTATTTCCCTTACGTCGCTCGTGTGCCGAACGACAGGACTCTACTTCTCAAGATCGATGTCAACACACCGACCAGGAACGTAGTCTCATGGGTACTTGGGTGACGACCGAATTACATAAAGCCCTAAGACCTCAGAACAAGAAGAAGATTACATTCGACAAGTGTTATACAAAGAAGGATTCATGAGTCTATCCCCCTGGTTCCTTGTGTTTGATTTTGAAGCCATCCTTTTTCCAGTCAAGTATTGAGAGGGAAAAAAAACCTTGTCTGCTGAAAAGAGAAGTAGCAGAAAAGGGAGAGGAACTGGCCAAGGTCAAATTCAGGCATGTCAGAACATCGCCAATTCCATCGGGACAATGTATCTACCGTTTAGAGATCATAACCTCTCGCCCGGCATCAACTACGCATTTTTTCAAAGCCTTTGATGTTACCTAGAACAAAGGTTTTTTTCCCCCGTACGAGTGGTGTGATGATCTGACTAAGTTCGAGTATACTTCAATTCCACCCCATGGGTTCTTGTATTCCCCGTTGAAAAATACCAAATTACCAAAGGAGATTAGAGGTACATGGCTTTATATAACCACTCTCAGATAATTTTTCCCTCTTGCGATTCCAACAAACTTCTTGAAAATAATTTGTAATTTTTACAAATTATTATATAAAATATTGCATTTCAATTTCATAATAATACATGTATTATGTCAATGTCTCTTGCAGATGTCAAATTCTTACATGTTCTATTCAACGTCTGCTGCAGATATACCTTCTTATATTTGGATGTTTATTTTTGGATGTATTTAAAAATGGCAGAGGGCCAACAATAGATTTATGACGCAAGGTTGTGCAATTCATAAAAATGACATCTGAGCATGCGCCATGTACGGAATCTATAATTAGCAATTGATTAAAAAATGACATCTGAGTACATGCGCCACCTATCAAAAATAAAGTAGGTGTTTTTAGAAAGATTATGTGATTCATTAAAAATGACACCTGAGCATGCGCTATCTATCGAAGTAAAGTGGGCATTACGTTAGCATATATAAAAGTTTCTACGGTTTGAATTATCAATGTGTTAACAAGAAAGATGGCCTTTAAATTGTCATTGAGAACACAAGAAGAAGAAATCCCTCCGCAGACAGAAGACTGGGGTGAGGAACTGAAATTTGTACAGCGTCTCCCCGGAAGGATGGTTTGGGAGAACGGGGAAAACGTTTTTACGTTTTGTGTCTCGTCAACAGAAGGAGAAGAAGAAAAAGAAACGTAATGGCACTCAGTGCCATTACAAAAAAAAAACCCACGGCCGTTTTCACGGCCACCCACATTCTACGAAAAGATATCTACAAAACAGTCAGAAACGAATGTTAGTGTTTGTTATATTTTTTCTTCTTTCGATTATTTAAAATTTACTCCAAACTTCCTACTTTGAACGTTTCAGATTTTTTAGAAAGTTGGAAGTTTGATTCAAATGTTAAAATTTCTAATAACTTGATATTTAAAGATTTTAGAATTTTAATTTAAAATATCCAAAATTTGAAAACTGAGTATAGCATTTCATATTTTGGATATTTTGAATTAAATTTATAAAAAATACAGTAACGAAAATGTTAATATATTTTTAGATTGTTAAGTGTAAACTTTATCAACTAACGGTATATAGCAAACTCAAACTATTCAATTCCATTCATCGTTTACGGTAATTTGAAAATATTTAAGGTAAAAAATCTAAATAACTCAAAATGTTAAACCTTTTTTTTTGGAAATTTGAAATTTTAGATTTTTGAAATAAAAACATGAAAATTTCAATAAACCAGATCAGTTTGAGTTTTTTTTTTAAAGTTAGATATTTGAACTATTATATTAACACTCTAAAACTCTAAATAATTTTAGAAAAAATTTTGAATGATTAGTGTTACACGTGTCATAATGGTTCGTAGAATTAAAAACATTAAGCTGTGACTTTCTAATGATATCATTTTCTAAATGAAAAAAATTGTATCTTTTCAAGTGTAAACACTCTGAACAAACGGTAGACTAAAAAAAACTCAAACTATTAGATTTTCATTTATCGTTTTTTCATGCGTGAACTGTTTACAAAAGTTAATGTTAATACAATTTTAGATTATTTACATGAAACTGATTATTACAGTAAAATTTAATGGTACACAGTACAATATATTTGGTTGATTAAAACATGTTTTATTTTTAACTGTTTAAATATTTTTAAATTTTTTAGTCCGTCGGATGGGACGTTAAACGGATTACAACCCCCTTGGCACGCAAAAGATCGTTTCTCCGGTTTTCGGAAAAGAGTAGGCTCACTGGGGGCCGCCAGAGAAACCAAAAAACTCTCAAAACTGATCATTTAACATATTTTCCTGCCGAAATATGGCTGAAATATTGCCGACTCGGCGTTAAACACAAATCAATCAATCAATCAATTTATCGTTTTTTCGTTAATTTGAACTTTGAAAATTGACTTTATTTTATTTCAAAAATCTTTTATTTTTTTAACTTTCATGGAAAAAAAAAACCACGGTAAAATGGTATAGAAAAAAGATCTGTTAAAGATGAAACAAAATATTTTTTTTGCTAAAATGATTTACCTTGAAAAAAATTAACAAGATTTAAAAAAAAATGAATGTATACATTATTTATTACTTTCTATGTATAAACTTTGTGTATGAAAGAAACAAAAAGACAATCATATCAAAACAATGTAACGTATTATTTTACAACTCTTTTGAAATATTAACAATCGGTAAAAATACAGGAATATTTTTAGAAATGATGTACACAAGGGTTTCATATAAAATCTGGTAAAAAAATTTATCAAATCAATTGACTGTCAAGAAGAAGAAAAGGTACGTTTTTTTTTTGGTGAAATTCTGTATATAAAGAAGGATAGATAACTCTACATACTTTACATTTTATATGAAGTATGATTACTCCTCTAATTCCTCGCTAATTTCACAAAGTCTGTTCTCTAATTCCTGTCTTTGATGTTCTAAATCACTCCTTCTCGATAACAATGTTTGAATTATTTTTTTGTCTTCATCTTCATCAATTTCCATTAGTTCTTCTCCTCTGACTTCCTCCTCCTCTTTGTCTTCTTCCTCCTCTCTATTTATTTCATTCTCTCTGTCTTCCTCCTCTCTGTTTTCTTCTCCCTCTCTGTCTTCTTCCTCTCTGACGTCTTCCTTCTCTCCGTACTCTCTCTCCTCTCCGTTGTCTTCCACTTGTTCTTCTTTTTCCTCTTTTCTGTCTTCTTCAGTTTCTTTTAGAATCTTTTTTTGTTTACTACAATTATAGGAAATTACCGATAATAAGATTTTGTAAATGAATTGAATTGTTAAAATTGAAGTCTGCTTACAACTTTTTTTCATAATTTTCACACCTGTATCAGAAGAAAAATAAGTTATCAAAATAAATATCCTTCAGTTTATTACATACCTTATAATTAATGCAACTTTAATTTCATCATCATTCTGTAGGTCATTCGTGGTCCTGAGAAAAAAAATAAACAAATTATAATTTTAAACTTTTAAACAGTTTGAATTATAATTTTGAGTTAATTTTTTTTTTTTTAAAAAATGTGATTTTATTATTTTTTTTTCAATTTACCTGAACGTGAATTCCATCCTTTCTTTTGAGTTTTTATAGCCGATAAAAAAAGCGGTAGGGGGAAGGTAATAAAAGTGGTAGGGAAGGAACTTTGGATATAATTTGCTTATTTATATTTTATGCCAAAAACCCTCCCCCTCCCCCATTTTTTTCAATTAATTATCAATTATGATTGGGGGATATAAAGTTGACAGAGATAGACATGTGTAGCTTTGCTTAAACATTGTTAAATTTCCCTCCAAAATCAGGAATTTGTTTTTTATTGGAGTAACTCACAAAAATATACTAACCAATAAGAAATCTTTTCATATTGTATGGCTCCATCTTTAATGAAATATCGGTTACAAAACCTAAAATATCGGTCACTTAATTAAGAAATATAGGATGTGAATCATACGTACACTTTTTAAAGATGTATATCATTGATTGACATATTTTTTATAATGTTCATTTTTACACAATATTTATGTAAATTTTATGAGTATATTGTGTACTTTAATAATAATAAAAAAAACGCGCTTTTTTGGAGAAATTTAGACGAAAGACATTAATGTTAAAACATTCGATAGAAATATCCTCTTATATAGAAGATAAAAGACATAGCACACATACCTGTAGTTATGAAGTCTATAATTTTTTTTAAAAAGTTAAAATAACACTTTTTAAAAAAGAACAGATGTCCTTTCCTCATATAAGATTTATGATCTATGAGATTGGTAACTGTTCGTTATTTCTACCATTAATGTTGATACAGAAAGAGCGCCAACGATGTTGGTCAGTTTTTTTTTGTTATTGTTTTTGCTTTTTTAAGCGGTTAGCTTCGCTAGCCGCTTTATGGCATGTGTCCGATTTTTATCGACACCGGAAACTTCCATAAGGCGCTACCTATCGACAACGGAAACTTCAACAAAGCCTCTACCTAGTACCTATGATTTGTTTCTAACACATATCACATATGTTAAATAAAATCAAGACTATCAAAACAACATAATCTTTCGGTTTTTAATTTTTTTTCTGATTCTGTTTGTCAATGAAATAAATTCATAATTGTTCTATTAAAAAAGTTTATGTATAGGAGCATTTGGTGTCGAGATTAAATTTCCGTGACATCAGCTGATGGCGATCGGGCCCTGTGACGAAATTCGAAGTCAGCATGAAGTTTCGCTGATAACATTATCAACTTATTAGATTTAAACTTTAGGAAGAAATTTATAGCGAGAAATATCATATTTGAACCCAATATGCACAGAAAAAAAGAGGCATGAAAAATCTTGACAATTAGCACAAATTGAAAATTATATCTACTGAATGATTATTTTTGAAAGTTTGCTAAATTCCTATGCAAGGTATAAGTTGTAAAAATACTTTTTAAATTTGAATTTGTCCAATTTGTTAATTATCATTTTGAGCCTTTGAGAAGTAATAAAAATTAAAATACAGATGCTTACAGGCATAATGATAGTAAAAAAAAAACCAAACAATTTATTGCTTATGCGACATATTGAAGAAAGTGACAATGATACCTAGGTAATTCTTGCAATGGACAATTAAATTGTTTTTTTTATACACTGACTTTTAGTGAACCTTTGAATTTTTAAAATACTAGTATTGATTGATTAAACAACAACTTTCCTTGTCAAACGTTTTTTTATACAATATTCCATGAAAAATATTTACCAAATACTCAGTATGTGTTCGTTTATACATATCGTGCAAGACTCTTTTTTAAATAATTGTCATATACCATTTACTTATTCGAACATTTAATTGTATGAAAAGTCAATAATGTACTTTTCCTAAAACTTTATTATCATGTTTACTTGTCTTTCTTCTTGTGAGAGAAATAGTTCATAATATTAATAAACAGATGTACTCAGTACCTGTTTCAAAATACAGAATGAACAGTGATCGGTCTCAAAAGAAAAATGGATCCTTGAAAGTTCCGGTGCCTAGGAGAAGTAAGCATCCCCAATGACATGTCACACCTGCTGACCCGCAGTGAGCCTACGAAACTGAAGCTCTCTGAAATTAATTAATTCTCTGCTCGTCCATCCGTTTTTCTCAGACTAGCCAGCTAAAGATCTATGTACAGTACTCCAAACCAATTAATCTAAAAAATTTGAATTATCATTTTATTTTCTTTTTGAGTTGTTTGCTATAGTAGCCTTTACAGTTACCTAATTTCAGAATCAATAGACCATGAAAGCCAATTAAATCTGCAACATCAACATAATTTTTTTTTCGTTCTGAGCACTTTTGGACGCCACCAATAGAGACAATTAGGGAGAAATTTTTGAAATTGAACTTCCTGTCTTTCAAACTGAAAATCTCAGGTTGATATTTTGACACAAACATTTGTGACATCAGTCTGGGATGTTATTGGTCATACCATTTAGTTAAGTACTACAAAATTCAGCGTGTCTGCTTCTTCGCTGATGACATTGGAAAAAGATATGTATGCTTACTTTAATGTCATCATTCAATGCATTTTTTGCTATTGTACACTGTACATATTCGATGAAAGCATGCTAACCGCTTTTCAGTACTTTCAGTACTTTGGTTTTTAAAGTTATAACTCGAATAAGATTTTGAATACACGTGTGTGGATCATGAACGAACAGGTGGTGTGCAACAATAGTACCGATCTATCAAAGTTTAATAACCGATCATTTACGATTAAAAGACATCCATATCAGGTAATACAAAAATCTTGATGCTTCATCGTTACCCCTACCCCCTCCTTTTTAATTTTTTTTTAATTTATGACGATTTTTCATGTGATAATCCTTAGTATCATTGCGGACCCAAATATAAGAATAGTTGATGTACGATGACACCCGAAGCTACCCTACATCATGAGGTCATTGATCTTCTTTATAATTGAAATGTAACCCCCAAATCTTAACATGTGACCATCCTTTTTAGACGGTGTTAGGGTCATCGCACGATAACTTCCGAAAAGTATTTAAGAGAAGCTAGTATGGCCCTAATCATGGTGTGGTTTGGAATCGTTTTAGTAGGCTTAATTATATTCCCAACGGGAGATGGTTCCTGTGTAAATTACAACATATGCTGTCGTCAAACTGCAAGGGGATATACCTGTGTAGACACATATTGTGACTGTATTTCGTTCTGTTTATTAAACGCGCAAGCTATTGAAAGCTAATGGAAAATTATCTTGCAAAAGCATTGTGAAAAAAAAAAAACCTATTCTTATTTTTGTAGATGTCTGACTTTCTTTGCATATACTGTGGTTTGGTATTTAAGAATCATCTTGAATGTCGATTACACGAAGATGAATTTCATCATGAAGAGCAAAGATCAATGTCACAAGATAACGATAATAAATTGGTAATGTACTTTTAACAAAAGTGCACTTTTTTTAAAGATAAAACGTAAATTTGATCACCCACTCCTTTTTTATTATTATAAACTGTTTTGCGCATTGTATAAAATTAATGAGAATGCGAAAACGCAATTCTATAGTTCGGAAATTGTATCTCCACCTCTGACTTATTTTCACATTTAGTGATCCTTTTAAGTTTCCTCATTGATATTCGACTATTTTCTATTTTTGGGAGTTGATTATATCAACGACTTTATGTCAGTGGTCCAAGACAGGAAGTGCAACTGACAAACAGCCGCCAAGGAAAATGAGCATTGCGAATAAGAAAATAGTTCCTCATTAAACTTACTATAAAGAAATTATAATTCTTGACAATATAGTCCACAAATCACTCTGTATTCAACTTTAGTCTGTCATTTTAATTTCCCCTTATGCATCTGTCACCTAAATAATCATACCGATTCCGATATGTATTCATACATTGTGCATGTATTCTAATTTTAAGACAGGAAATTCCCTTCTAACAAGCGTCTGCAATATGACGAGAAAACATGATGGTATT
>PRKT01001994.1:0-14247 GCA_003671525.1 Saccostrea glomerata | reverse complement strand
TTTTTTTTTTTGCTTGTCAACTTTTTCAGGTGAGTAAAAAAAATTTTCTCAGGTTGGCCCCCCCCACTTTCAAAAACGATGCTACGTGCCTGTAGTTACGCGGAAATAAATTTCTAATAAAAAGTGATTTACAGTAAAACAAGCCATACCGCTTTGACTCTGTAGGATCACGAAATCAACTTATGGATTTGCTTTTCACATCCATTAATCAGGAAGCATTAATATAAGTATAATTTGGAAAGTGAGCATCGTTACACACATCGAATTCAGGTTCGAATCCCACCGAAAGACTTGGAGACCGGTCCTTCGGATGAGACCGTATAAACGAAGGTCCCTGGTTTCAGTAGGTGCTGGCTCGAAAAAGACCCCTCTCTGCTCAATGGGTGCCGAGTATAAATAAAAAATAATTTGCAGCTCTCCACCGGCAACTGGTGACATATCCATATGAGTCAAGAATTCTCGAGAGGGACGTTAAACAATATAAATCAATCAATCGTACATCGAATTAATTTAATAATCAATTCCCATCAGTACTTTGATTTTAATAGGAGTCATTTGTATGTTGTCACTGTGGGTTACAGTTTACAAACTATACAGAAGGACAAGATCACGAAAATGAACATGAACAAAGAGAGGTAACTCTAAATTAAAAATGCAGTATTGACCTGTATGTAAATTTATTGATAATACACATGATTAAAGATTTAGTAAATAATGGTGCACATGTATCTAAAACAGATTAACTTTGAATTTATTTTTTTATTCCTTTAAAAATTTACTTAATATTTTAATGTGATTAGAATAATTTTGCTGGAAGGTTAAAATTGTCTTGGAAAAAATGTACATGAATGTACTGAGTCAATCACCATTTTTTTCTATTTAAAGGTACAACAGCAGTACTTGTGCCCCAGCTGTGGTGAGATATTGAATACTGAATCAGACTTTAAGTTTCATGAACTATTTCATGAAATGGACCAGATCGACTACAGTGATCAAAAACCTTGGTCACCCATTTCACTCAGGAATTATGAGCCTACATCTAATCAGACAGAAGAACTCATGGATGTAGATCCTCATCAGTGTGGAATTACAAACATGGAAACAAATACAGAAGAATCACAGGCTGGTTATGGTGACGAAAAAAAAATTACCATACAACCTAAGACTTGCAGGCGAGAAAACTTTTAAGAAAAATAGTGCCATCGACAAAAATTATCAAGTTAGATTTGACACAGATTCTGTGCAACAGAGCCAAAGATTGTCAGATTTACATCAAGAATTAGAAAACACTCTTAATAATGCTCTTTCGCAAGCCACGCAAGGACTCAATTCGTCAACAGACCTTGGACGTGTCATCATACATCATGAACGTTTGACTAATCCCGTATATGTCCCCCTTAAACCTCTAAAAGATCTCACAGGAAAAGTTGTCATGGGACACTTGCAAAATGTATTGACCAGTCACGAGAATCTCTCTCTTGATCACAGCTTTTATCTAAATGTGGGTACCATTAAAATCCAAAAGGGGGGAACAGGAGCCAGACCTATCAATAAACTAGGTGAAAGTAAGGACTCTATGGCAACTTAAAAGTCTTGCGTCAAAATTTGGAATTCGGACGAATTATGTCTTGCCCGCAGTATATGTATGGGGTTCTTAAAATTATGCCACATTCCTACTGCAGATTGGCGACTATTTATTGACCCTATTGATGGAAAAACAATGGAAGAAAGAGTGATGGAGTTAAGAAAATGTCCAACATGGTATTATAAACAACTAACGACTAGAACAGCAAAGGGTGAAGAATGTCCAAAAAGCCTTGCCACTCTCTTGTGTCAGAAAGCCAATGAAAGTACTGAGAGACGTTTATCGATTCTAGACATTGCAGCTTTTGAGAATGTGCTCAACGTGGACATTCTGGTCTTAAGTTCCACTGTCGGAAACAAATTCATACGCACCATAGCACATTCTGAAGAGGGAAAAACAAATAGAAGACAACGACTACTTCTATATCACAGCGAAAGAGGTGCAGACGCCATTGTCAATATTTGCGGGCTTTTTGCACAATCCAAATTCTTTTATAAGTGTTTGAAACCATATCAAAAAAGCACAATTGTGCATCAACATGCATGGTGTGTAAAAGAACTGATAATTGTTTCGTTGATCAAGAAGTAAGCTGTCGACGTTGTCACATGACTTGCAGATCTTTGGAATGTTTTAAATCACACAAACTACAAAGAGGGAGGACTCAGAAATCTCAGTGTGATCGTTGGTGGAAATGTACAGTTTGTAAGAAAATTGTAGACAGACATATAAGAAGACCAGAAGATCATTTCTGTGGAGAGTGGCAATGTCAGGCTTGTAAGCAGTTTGTGAATGTAGATCATTTGTGTTACATGAGAGCCTTAGAATGCAAGGAATAAAACCTAGATATATCTTTTTTGACTTTGAATGCACCCAGAATGACGTTTTGTGTTGTGCAGAGGGATACTCCGCGACAAGAAATCCTAACTGTGTACAATGTAACAACAACACAGAGTCTTGTTTGGAATGTGCTCTTTGTACCAACTGTCAACAATCCTGATGTTGGAAATTTCAGCACATACCAAATTTAGTGGTGGCTCAAAAAGTTTGCGAGCAATGTATTGCTGAAGAAGTTGATACGAAATCAAAGTGCGACAACTGTGGAACTAGATGTGGGAAGTGTGATAAAATTAACAAAGAAGAAAAAACTTATGCCAACCCTCCTTGCAAAGACACGTGTGGATTTCGCGAAACCGTGTTTCAAGGTGACAATATAGCACATGTTTTTGGATCGTGGCTGTTTAACAAAACACACGAGGATTTTACAACCATTGCACATAATATGAAGGGCTATGATGAATAAAACAAGAAAGTACATTTATCATTTTAATTTTACTAAAACATAACTAAAAATACTGTCATTAACCGACTGTAATTTCCATCTACAATTTCAACTTCTGTAATTTATCATGAAGACCTTTATCTTTATTTTTTTTATATATATTCTCATATTGAACAGTGTGTTGTTTCAGCACTCCAGAAAAGGAGTAAGTAACATTATTATTACCAACATTTACTGTTATTTCAACATAGGACGCACCTAATTTAATCGTAAATTTCCCTTTTCTACTGTTTTAGTTTGGCCGCTGGTGGCGAGACTGAAGAGGTCGAGGGGTTAGTAGACTGAATAAACAAGAAAATAGATTATATCATAAACTTGATGATATTAGATTTCTTCCAAAAAGAAGATGTAACACCTTTTAAAATCTTATGCGTATTCCGTTATTTATTCCGTTGTCATTTCTTTTTATATTAAGATTTACTGTATTATTATATAAACCTATGATCATGACGAAAAATGACTTTAAGTTAAATAATCAGAGAAATGCATTTCTTTTATTTCAATAAAGAATATTTTAAATCATTTAAATTTTATTATATATCTTATTCTTTAATCTTTTCTTTACTATATATTTCTTTTTTTAATTTTATCTCAATCACTTTTTCTTTATAGTGCATCACCAAACGCGCCCAAAAGGCCCACGTAAATATAGTTTAAGTTATTCATCTTTGTCATTAAAAAAATACCATTCTTATTAGTCGGGTTTAGTCTAATCGAGTTTCTTTTCTGGTTTGCTTTTTAGACTTCGAAGGGAGTTTCTTTTCTTGTTTGCTTTTTAGACTTCGAAGGGTTATCACCCTCACGCAGTGAGTAAAATTCTATATTTCGGTTACAATTTATTTTACATTTAATCCTTTGCCGTTCATTACATATATATTTCTTATTATTAATTACGTCTCCTTATTGTAGACCATCCAATGAGATTGGGGATCCAATCATCATTGAGGCTTTTAGCCTCGCGTATGTATTCAAATTTTTATAATAAAATAAATCATTAATAAAATAAATCATTACAAGTGTTGTAAAACAAAAGAGCGCTTTAACTGCTTTTTCAATATAAATGCTGTGGGAATATTAATATTTTTATTGATTAAATTCTTTCTTTAAGAGAGGAGTGGGATGGGGAGCAAGTAATTTTTTTTCAATTTTTGAACTTGTGTCTTTTTTCAATATGTAAAATAATCATTTTCAACGGAAGAAAGTGAACGAATCCTTTCACAAGATGAAACACACCCTTTAAGTCCGGCTTAATGATGGCTTATAGGTCCTTAATGGTGGTTTAATGGTTGTCTTTAAGTTACCATTAAGTCACCATTAAGCACCTTTAAGTAACATTTACACCACCATTAAGTTACCATTAAGCCAACTCGAAGTCCTTAATGGGTGCTTAAATGTAGCTTAATGGTAGCTTAATGGTGGCTTACAGGTCCTTAATGGTAACTTTTAGACCACCATTAAGTCACCATTAAGCCACCATTAAGCGAGACTTACAGGTGCTTAATGTCCAAACTCCATTAAGCTACCATTAAGCTACCATTAAGCCACCATTACGCCACCATTAAGTCACATTACGCAGTCGATAATATTGTTTATATGGGTGAAAAATTATTTTTATAGTGATTTGTTATCAATATTATCAATGTAGAGTTTGCTTACATCTTGATTTGGTAAAAATAATGAAAAAGAACGAAATTCAAAATCCAAAAATAAAAAACAAAAAACGCCGCAGTCGGGGCTCGATCCCTTGACCTTAGGATAGCAAGGCAAGCGCCTTATCCATTTAAAATCCAAAAATAAAAAAAAAAAAACGCCGCAGTCGGGGCTCGATCCCTTGACCTTAGGGTTGCAAGGCAAGCGCCTTATCCATTAGGCTATCGCCGCTCTTGATAATGTAATGAAAATATTAAATATTTAACCTTTATTTTTTTCAAAATTTGTTTGGACTTGTAAAGGTATTTACTAGTATTTTGTTGAACATTTCCAAAAGTCTTGAATTGATTTATTAATCAAAATATAAACAATTTTATTTGTGGATCTTAACACATTAATATATATTTCTAGACTGAGTTCGGCTTTTAGATTGATGTAATGTGATTGAGTTCTTCGCTCTGTAATTCGAAAATTTTCGAAATGTAAGCATTAAATCATGATTGAAAATAAATTAATTATAGATAAAACACAAAAGTCTATCATCGAAAAAGAAAGAGGAAAAAACAGATTCTACTATTATTTTTAAAATACTGCGGATATTAACGGTTTCTGTGTCAACAATTTAGTGACAATTCTCGCGTAAGAGTTACCTGGTTAATTACGTTTACAAAAACTTTTTTTAGAATATCATATTCAGTTTCAATTCTTTTTGTATCATAATGGGTATCAAAATAATTGACATTTTACGATGAATCATAATTTTTAATTTGTTATATGCTTGCGTTAAATTTAATTTTTTTTAAAAATAATTGATCATTAAAATCTGTCAGTGTACGTTGTGTGTGTATAGATTCCTGTTAGTTAACCGGGGACGGGGGACACCTAATTAAGGTCTATTGTCTGACCAGTCGGTTTACTGTACACTGATCATCTGTTAATCTTACCCCGTTTCTCAATGTGTATACATCTGGTCGGATATCATGTTTAGTCTGATCGGCCGTTTCTCTGAAAATCGATTTTGAAATAACAATCATTGAACATGTTGAAGACCGACTAGATTTTGACAGATACTTACCGCTGCATTATTAAAAAAAATAACGAATTAATTAGAATTATTCATGATGTAAAAGCCATTAAAAAGTTTTTCATGGTAAAAGTCAATATTTGAAAACTAAACATTTGTATACCAGTAGCCCCCCCCCCCCCCCAAAAAAAGGACAGAGATTTTTTTCATGAGATTATATAGTTATATTCCTGTGAATTCTGTAGCGGAATGTTTCTTTTAACACATGAAATAAAAATACCATTTTGTTTTTAAAAAGTAATATATATTTTGTGTTCATGAATATAGATAATTTTAAGAACAAATTGATTTTTGGTATTGTAAATTTAAGATATTTCACAAGGACTTGCTCACGGTGTGTAATAATTATTTATTTTTAAAAATCATATACACTAAAAATAAAAACAACGCATGTAATAATGATTTATTTAAAAAAAAAAATATACGGTTCTGATACAGGATGTCTTGTTTTATTATCACTGTAAATGATTTTAAGAAAAAATTAGACACCTCGAGCAAGCCCCTGTGGCTATTAGCTAACTTTGTTCCCAGTGATCAAGTTTATGCATGTTGACAAAAAACTCGTAGAAATTATGATCGAGACAGAATTATGAGTTGGAATAGATTTTGCGTAAATGATATTAAAATAACTAAAAGTTAGTTCAAAGATTCTATATAAGATGCGTAAAAGTTTAATGAGGGTTGACCATTAAGTCACCATTAAGCTCAGCTTAATGGTGGCTTAATGGTAGCTTAATGAAGTTTGGACATTAAGCACCTGTAAGTTGCAGCTTAATGGTGGCTTAATGGTGGCTTAAAGGAATTAACTTCTTTAAGCCACCATTAAGTCACCATTAAGCTACCATTAAGCGATTGCTTAAAGGTGGTCTTTCGTCTTGTGTTTTTTAGTTTCGTTTTCCAGTAATAATAATTTTCGTGTCGAGAATTAATGTTAAACTGATTTCACAATTACAGTGTCATTCCTCCAAGTCAGGACCCTCAGAAAACGTAAGTTGTGCGGGTTTTCGAGATTTTCAGTAATTCAGTTTCTTTTTTCCAACTGATGTAGAGAAAAAAAATTAATTACTATCATTTTCATTGTAAGTCAGTTAATATTAATTTTTTATATGATAGTTAGCAAACTTTTTTCCCATACAACAATATTGAGGTACATTGTGATTTATTTCTCTTTTCTCTGCTTTCAGAAACAAACAAGAATAATTGTTTTGCTTGCCAAAAATAAACGATAACAAAATTATTTCTTGGTTGTGTGTTGATTTCATTCAAAAAGGGAGTCACATTGTAGTGGAATGTATGTCGATGGTTAGAGCTTATTTGATTGTTAGACATCGTGTGTATTTCTTTTTTTTTCTAAATAAATACACAAGATATCGTATAAACAATCATCTAATATCTGATCTTCAGTATGCTCGATTTTAAATCATTGAGTGTACTATAGTAGTACTGTGTGTTGAGTTTATTCAAAAAAAGAGAAAACATTGTAGTGGAATGTATGCCGATGGTTAGAGCTTATTTGATATTTAGACATCGTGTGTATTTATTTAAAAAAAAAGAAACACACAAGATATCGTAAACAATCATTTAATATCTGATCTTCGGTATGCTCGATTTTAAATAATTGATTGTACTACAGTAGTACTGTGTGTTGATTTCATTCAAAAAAAAAAAACATTGGAGTGGAATGTATGCCGATGGTTAGAGCTAATTTGATTGCTAGACATCGTGTGTATTTTTATACACAAGTTATCGTAAACAATCCATTCATATCTGCAGGTTATACAGTATAACTTATACGATCTTCGGTATCCCCCTCTTGACTTGTGCTTGAAGGTACGTCATGGTAATATATGAATAAATCTGTACAACATAATGACCTTTATGAAACAAGACCCAGCATCTTGCTCTCACTGATACTGTTAGATACCTATTTAGGTTCTGATAAATCCCTGAATCTGATCTCATTCAATCTACCTTAGTATTCCTCCTCCGATATATTATCGTCACGGCCACAGAGATGTCTTCATGTGTTTAAATGTATTCATTTGACCGTTAATATGTTTTGAAGTTTAATCGTGACGGATACAAAGATGTCTTCGCGCATGGATAAATTGCGAGAGATGGATTTAAAATACAAAAGGTATTCTTTGTGTATACAAGAATCTACCGCATTTCACTGATAATGATGACCTTCCTGTATTAGATAAAGATAACATTATATCTACTTCAGTATTTTAATGAACTCTTCAGAGGGATAATAAGTATTTTCACATATTATTTCGCAGTTTAGTTTTATTCATTGATCTTACACCCTTATTCTTGCGGTGATGTCTCTTCCAGGTCCACCAGCACTCGGTCCTGATCTGGCTGTCTCGGATGTCTCCTCCAGGTTAACCATCCTTGACTTACCTCCATTGTTCTCGGTCATGGTGATTCCCCCCTTCAGGTCGACCCGCGATCATCCCTGACCTTGCTCCATTGTTCTCAGTCACGGTCATGTGTCCTAAAGGTAAACCCGCGGTCATCCCTGACCTTGCTTCATTGTTTTCCGCCACGGTCCTGTGTCCTAAAGGTCAACCTGCGGTCATCCCTGACCTTGCTCCATTGTTCTCTGTCACGGTCATGGCTCCTAAACGTCATCCCCATTGTTCTTTCCATTGTTCTCCCAAACAATAAGCCCATTGTTTAACCCCCCCCCCCCCCATATGTCGGCTATACTACTACTGACGGCTTTGAAAAATGCTTGATGACCTCCTGACAGGTTAGTGGGGTGTTCCTGATAATCAGATATTCCAAATTAAGAAACTCAACATCACCCATCTCGAAATTTGTCATACGACCAAATACGAGTCCTTGTATTTTCTGGTGCACTGCCTTGGATCTTACAGTTGCAAACTCCACTTCAATGCAGTCAATGATGTGGTCTCGTGTCTTACAGCTTTGCGGAAACCGTTCTAAATGAACCACAGCCAAAAAGACTTAACAAAATCCAGCGTGCCAACATCTTGGAATCTAGCTGTATCTTACCGTCTTCTCAGGGTCTAAAGTTTTCTTTTGGTCGCGTGATACTTTACGTAATATATTTGTATATTGGGCTGCAAAGCCGAGAGTTCTGACCGTCTTCCCGAGTCAACAGATTTTTGTCGCATAATGCCTTACGTTATAATTCTCTTTGATATGTAACAAACCGTAATGCAGCGTCCGTAATTGTTTTAAAACGGTACTACAGATCTCAAACGATCAAAGGCTTGCTTAAATTCCAATTTTCAAATCTAACTATATCTACATTTGTAAAAAGACAAAAGACGTTATTAAACTGAGACCATGTTTAAAATCTTTGAGATAGAGAGCTGGAAAGAAAAGTAACACCAAGCTCAAGCTTCAGTCTCTGAATCAGCATTGTACATTTAATTCAAGAGCTTAACTGACATATTAGAAATAAATTTTAAATAAACCACAATCTCAATGATGAAGTTGGTCAATTCAAAGGACTGGGGGTAAGCTATGCAAGGAATTGATATTTAATGAACAAATTTGTATGGAATGAGGTAGGTTACATATTTGTAAAAAAAAAATGTTTGTGAAATATATAATAATAAATTGTAGTCACTCGATACTAGTTCACAAGAGGTATGCAGTTAAAGAGAATTTGAATCAAAGTACTCGGAAGTACAGAGAGCCGGGCTCATTTACAGAGTAGAATGGATTCCTTACATGTATCACGTTTATATTCTGATAAAAAAATTATTTTAAAATTATCAATATAAATGATAAGACACTGACAGTGAGTTTTTCAATCCTAATACCACGGCCCGATTTTGTCAGAATCAGAATTAATCTGGTACCGCAGCTGAATGTAAACAAAGAGGCTTGTCTGGTTCCCTCTCCTGCTTTACCTCGTATGTGTAGAGAACTACGGTAACACTGATTATCAAAAATCCTTACGCTAATGAAAGTTCTTTAACTTATGGAGTTTTCAAAGTCATTACTACTAATGTTTATTTTATACAGATAAAACTTCGTTTTATTTTTGTTGTTTTAATTAGAGTTTGTATTATCTCAAAAGCGGTTGAGAGTAAGAACTATATTTTAGCACGTAACTTTAAAATGGCGACTATGGGGTCAACATCCTGCCTTGAACAGGATCACATAAGCCGGCAATTGCTCTTTGAGCAATAAGCCCGGCTAAAAAGGAAAGGAAGTGAAGAAGAGGACGATGACGTATCCCTTGAGGAAATGAAATCGAAATCACTGGAGAAGTCCTCTGAAAATGCTGTCCATGAACTGAAAGACAAGGTGAGGTGTCTTTGTTTGCAAGAGGATCCAAGTATGTCTTTAATTCTCCTTCCCTTGAGGATCAAAGACGGCAAGGAAGGATTCTCAAGAGGAGGCAGAAATATATGAGGAGTTTGAAAGAGAAATCTAGAGTCGACGAATGAGTCAAAGAGAGTTGAGAGGAAAGAGGGTGAATCCATATCGGGCACCGAGTATGATGTATCCTTCAGGATATTTTCCTGACTTTCAGCAGTTCGGTGGATCTGGAGGTTATTATGTAAATCAGGGTTATAGATCTGGTATGGCTAGTACATTCCGTCAAGGTTTCAGACCCAGGGGAGCATGTTTGAGAACTACTCATCAGGTGAAAGATTGTGAGAAAATAAAGGTAGCAAAAGGGAAGTAAGGTGATTAAAATTGATGTCACGTGATTGAAATTAACTATAAAGCTGAGACTTATACATGTATTTATCTATGTTGCTAATAACACGTGTTCCTGTAAAATGTTGGTGACTTGTCAGGTGACATTTAAATATTCATTGCACGGGGTTTCACTGACCGCTGTTAGCCCATATTTTAAGCCATTCGAAGGCTCTTTTCAGTGCAGATAACTAAATCCCCACCAATCCGCCCTTGTTTTTTATGTTTTGAAAAAAAAAATTTGTTTAAAAATCTTTTGTTCTGTAGAAAGGAAGACAAAGAAGAATTGTATTTGTAACGATTTTATGTTATAAGTAAACTCACTAAACTGCACTACCAGAGCGCTTCGCATCCTAATATACGTGTTTGTGTTTATTTTAGAAATTATTAATGTTCGTTTGAGTGACACGGATAAGAACATAAAAGCTGTAATGATTCGTTGAAGAAGTTGTAACCCCGGTTCTATGCAAAGTGAAAGTAGAATATTTTTAAGTTAGGGGCCTTTTAAATCTTTCTAATCTAATGTGCTTCTAAATGAAATGTTTCAAAACAACAGGACTATTCTTTTTTATGACCAGACTAGGGAAATCTGAGTCTCTATATGATTATTCACGGTCAAGTAACATCAAAATACAGAAAGATCAATCTAATTTTAGTACGACAAAATTATATAACCTTTTGGATCGAAAATATCTAATTATTTGTGTTTTTCTATGGTCGATACAATGACCTTATCAGCAAATACAAATTATCATCAGGGGAGCAGGGGATGCTCGCTCCTCCATGGCATCTGACCCATCTCTGATGTTTCGGAGGTCCGTGTTTGCTCTACTCCTATTTTGCATAGTTTATGGAGTTTGAGATTGAATGCTGTTTGTTATCTCCATATCCTCCTCAGTTGCATAAAATTGTAGATGTGTATTTTAAGAAGTACGTGTGTCGAATGCAAAACCGATTTACCCACACATATCCAAAGGTATGAAAGAGAACAATACAAGTGGTTTTCTTACAGATAATATTACTTAAGCGTTATAATTTTATTCAATCTTTTTAGGGGGAACAGAAGAGGCTGGTGGTTTAACGACTGTCACCGCGCCTTCCTTAACGGTCAATGGTACTCGGCAGACTTGTTTCATTCACAGTTTCCTATAATAGAAACGGGACATCTGTGAAGAATCACTCCCTGGTGTCCTATACAACATGACGGGACATCAGTGAAGGGTCAGTCTTTGGTGTCCCAAGACAAGACGTCGGGATATTTTTGAAAGATCAGACACTGATTTCCTACAGTTCCTACTAGTTGATTCTTTTCTCTCCTTTCCGGAGGACTTGGCTCTAAACTTCACATATCAAATGTTGTAATTTTTCGTGTTAAAAAATAATACCAATGTGACTTTCCTTTGTTTATTATTAACAGCGGTGTGTGTCGATGAACTATATTCAGTCAATGATTTGTCTTTCGGTGACTTGCCGTATCAGTAATCGCCTGCTTAGCGGAATGGTTTTACCCCCTTTTGTAAAGTCGCAAATCAAAACGCCAACCCATTCGTCGCGGGATCATATCCCACAATGGGACGTAGATACCGGTCCTTCAGAAGGAACCATTCAGACCGAAGACCCGCGTCGCAGTAGATGCCGACACGAAAAAGTTCCATCCTTGCACATTAGCGCTTAGTGCCAAGCATACGAAAAAATTTGCTGCTCTCCACCGGGAAGTAGATGTGTCTAGTTAAAAGTGAAAAATTCTCGTAAGGGACATTAAACAACATACATTCAAGCAATTGCATCAGCGAGTTCTATAATATCGGTTAAGTAATGTGGACGAGTTGTTTTTAGACACTTGTCATTGACCTTATCAGACGACACTAGTTAATTCTCCACTCTCAATATCCTGTGGTTGCAGTGTTTAAAGCATTTGCGCTAAAATCGCAAAGAAAGGGGTCAATCCCTAAGCTTCTAATGGGACAGTATATACCGAAGTCCCCTGTCGCAGTAAGTGCTGGCATGGATAAAATCCCTCCTGCTCAATGGCCCTGAGTGCAGGACAAGCAGCTCTCCACCGGCAATTGGTGGCGTCTCCATAGGAATGAAAAATGTTTGAAAGGGACCTTAAACAATATACTAAACAATAGACACTTTTAACCTTGGTTTCATTATACATTGAAACAATTTTAGAAAATTTGAATGAATAGTTATAGAGTACCCATTTATTTCATCGAAACTTTTTTTCCCGTTTCAATGGCCAGTATCCAAACAAGTAATTTGACAGGATTCAATTTCGGAAAATGGGGTTCTGCGGAGTGCGTTACATTGGCTGGGGCAATTGGCCATACATTAATGACTGCCAATATGAAGATGCGTAAAACATTGTCTGTCGTGCTTGCGGGTTTACATACCCCACTTAAATACCATTTATGCTTGCCTATGATGATTTCAATAGCTATAGATTCAATTTCTTTTAACTTGCTTTTCTGTCACCTGCAGGGTCTTATCTTAAATAAGCTACTTTTCCTCCACAATTCTCCACGTTCCTGTCTGCTAACCGCAAGTTTTTCATTTTTGACTGTAAACATGTCGTCAAAAAAACAGTTGTCATTTTAGTCTCGCATAGATCTTTCACAAATCCATGTTTGTTGCGTACATTTAATGTTTAAACATCCACATTACACAGTTTATTTGGTCTACCAGCCGGATATTCACTAATTCATGTCATTTTTGGTCTATGTCCAAGTTAAAAAGATCATTTACAGACCAAAAAATTGAATTAAACTATAAAACACACTATACGGAAAATCCAGAGTATTCCGGATTAAAATGGCTTCTGAAACATATGTGACGGTTGAGATCTTTATTGAATATTTATTAATTAATATTCCAGTAATTGATTATTACTTGTGTACATTGACTGATATTAAATTAGCATAAATCTATGTTTATTATTAACAAGAATATCAACAGTCTCGTTTAAAGTCATCATTTCGTAAATTCTATGGTCGATACAATGACCTTGTCAGCAAATACAATTTATCATTGAATAAAATGCTGACTGACGTTTTTCATACCAATTGTTAGTCCATTATCTATACACTGAATTGACCAAGGATTTTTTCCGTTATTTCCTGATTATGACAACGAGCACGCGGGTGTGACCGGTCGGCAGGGGATGCTCACTCCTCCATGGCACCTGATCCCATCTCTGATGTTTCGGAGGTCCGTGTTTGCTCTGCTCTTATTTTGTATATTTGTTTAATGGACGTTGAGATTGAATACTGTTCGTTATTTCCATATCCTTCATGTATAAAATATACCTATTGCTATTTTGTTAGCGTAATACTTATTGTTCTATTGATTTTGCGCTAAACGTCATTTTTATGTTATGAGTATGACGTCACAGTACGTCCCGGCCCGGGTTAGCCCGACGGTATTATTACTGACGACTGTTGTAATTTTGGAGAGTGCTGATTTTTATACCGAAGGAAGTGAACGTGTTTGGAGGAGAGAGCGGTCTACTTTGACCTGTAAGCATTGTCATCATTGTTATAGATGTTTTATTATTGTAATTAAATAAACGGTTAAAACTGAAATCGATTTCTGCTAATTGATTCTGGTTCTATTGGGCAACCGCCCGTTACACATACATGTACCGTACATTAATACATGGGCTCATTCAAATACAGAAATCTAAATACTGTCCACCAACACTACCTATGGAGCCCTTCTTTCTGTCAAACTGCATGAGGTAACACCTTCATATCGATAACCTTTACTCCTTTGTTGTATGGCATTTAGTCTTTTTCAAAATTTCGAAACAAATAAGGTCGAGTTAACATTACACCTCAAACAGTCTATAAAGATAAATCGTTCGTTATATATTTCGTGTTCGTGGGAAGAGATTAA
>PRKT01001993.1:0-38907 GCA_003671525.1 Saccostrea glomerata | reverse complement strand
GATCACAGTTAACTTTTGTTCAGTATCACCCTCTATTAGAATTGGTAGAGACCGAGAGAAAAAGTAGCGATTATTTTTTTTTAAATCATCAGTTCTGGCTTGTAACTCTATTTTATTACTGTATATGCAGCAAATTGTTTTGCAAAGAGTGCTAAATAAATATGTACGATTCCAAAGTGCGATGGTGACGCCAAAGTCCGATGGTCTCGCCAAACCCCGATTGTCTGCGCCAAACCCCGATGGCTCGCTGTCTTTATGGACAACAAAGTCCGATATTCACGCCAAAGTACGAAGGCTCGTTTCCCATAAGACACGCGACGCTAAAATGCGATGGTCTGACACGCCAAAGTCCGATGGTGCGAAGGAACAATCAACGTTTATGACGTCAAAATAGTCCGACGTCATGACGTTGTCCTGCATTCAAAATCCACTGATTTAGTATTTGTCCTTACAATTTTATTGATTTTGCTTATTGTTTTTTGCTCACCAGAGCTATTAGGGTTAGTCCTTGTACACCATTCGACTGATTGGGTTAGTTCTTGACACCAATGTGTTTCTTCGAACTCACCCAAGAAATTTTATGGTTAGTTCTCGCACACTATTGGACTGATCTGGATTCGTCCTGCACCCATCCAAGATACCTATCTTATGGTTGTTACACATTTTCCAACTGATAAATTTTAGTCTCGTACCTATATCCAAAAGATTAGGGTAAGTCTTTTCATTTAATTGCATTTGTATTTATTTTAAACAATCTGGCCTTGGCATGGCGCGGCATCGCATTTTTGCGCAGTAGTACTATGACGTCATAAACGTTTATTGTTTTCTGCACCATCGGACTTTGGCGTGTCAAACCATCAGGGTTTGGTGCAGACTATCGGACTTTGGCGTCACCATCGGACTTTGGAGTCCTACAAATATATTACATTAACTTTCATCCCCAATCTCTGCCCCACCTTACATGTCTTTGTCACTATCAATCTACATTATCTGAGAATGATTCTATATAAACAAGACCGACATAGCTTTGCTATCATAAGAAAATTTTAAAATACTTAACAAAAATATTCTTATAACTGTTTTGATCTTCTGTTATGAATCCGCCCTACTACAAGGGTCCTGGTTTGCTCAAAGAATTTGGTACATTATGTTTGATAAGGCGGCCCTGTAAAAACGGCAAAAATCAAACGCACTATAACATTTTTTGAACTGTGTCAATTTATTGTTAAGATTCCCCTTTGTAAAAAATTGGTATCAATTTTCTTCAACCCACGTCACCTTTTGTGTATATAACGTTCAAAACCAGTCAAATATTACGGAATTCACCTATTTTGAACGTTTTGCTCCTCTTCAAGTCTATATTTCGACGTGTCCGCATTCGAGTACAGTAAAACTCGTTTAGTACGAACACGGATATAGCGAATTCACTGATATAGAGAAGTTTTCCTGGGTCCCCGGCAAAATTGTTAACAAATCTTTGTAAAAATTTACGGTTATAACGAACTCTGATACAACGAATTTACGGATATAGCGAACTGATTTTGAATCCCGTTGAGGTTAAATATAATGAAATTTACATCTTTTATAACGAACTTTCCAAGATTATAAAAAGTTTGATAAATTGAACTGACTTTATTTCCTTTTAGCATTTGTATATAAAATTCGATTCATAATAAAACCTTGGTTATCGAAGATATGTTTTGTAATATTTGCTTCCCTAACATATTTGGTAGTAATACCTGAAGGAAAACATGCATATTGCGAATTCGCTATAATGGTTATAAGAATTCGTTATACGGATATAACGAATTACGGATATAGCGAATTAAATTCGCAGGTCCCACGGACTTCGCTATAACCGAGTTTTACTGTACATATGCGAAACTTTGCACTTCCTTTACACACGGTTCACTCTCCCAAAACCCCACATACACGATTGCACCACTACATTCCCGCCAACTCCATTGCGAGGAGATAAAAATAGTGTCTACAACAAAATTAAGCATAGAAAAAAAAAACACGTTTCCTCGATGCTTCCATGGTATAAATTTTGTTAAAGATAAATGTTGTGCAATTCTGTCAAGGGAAAAATTTGCATTTTGTGCACATGTAAAAGAATATTCCATGATTACACTTTTAGGAATTTCATTTGTTAATCACAAGAAATACTTATGATAAATGACTAGTTTACGTAATGCTGTTTATCTTGGCTTGAGGCGAATTCATAAAATGTCAAACGTAATTCCACATTCTGAAAATAGTAAAATATATTAGCTTCTGATTGGTTTTCTTTCTTTGGTGCCATCTATTGCCTGCGTGTTCTCTGTTTTATTAACCAAGTGAAGTGCCCGGATGATATTCTAACTTACTAACTACAATTTAAACACAACTTCAATAAAACACAGTTATATACATGTAAAATAAAAACAGGTCATTTAATATACAGTGTCAATGATAATAAAGCAATCTAAACATGTATTTAGGCGCATAGTGTGAAATTGGTCTTAACCCTGAAATTTCTAACAGTAATACATATATACGTATGTATGTACAAGTTATAATCGGTAGATTTTAAAAAATTTATCCTAGACGTGTGATTGTTAGCAAAAGCTTCAATTTGCTTTTTGTATTTTGTGATTTACACATTGTTTTGAAAGTAAGTCGACGAAAAAAATATCATCAGTCTCGTTTAAAGTCATCATTTTGTTAGTACTATGGTTAATATAATGTCCTTGTCAGCAAGTACAATCTGAAACAAATGACAAATGTCAAATAAAGCATTTTTTAAACAGTCCCATACCGTTGAATAGTTTTTGAGCTAGTTGCACATGGCGACAAAATGATAAATTTATTATATACCCCCTTACAAATAATGAAATAGTTTTTTTTTTAAAAAGTCAATTTGTTTAAATGCTTTCCTCTTTGATTTTTTTTCTATAATAATTATAGATAATATCCCTGATATTGTTTTTCGAAATAGCACCTACAGTGAAAAAGATTTTTTTCCTTAGTATTTGCTTACGGTGAATTGTTTGCAATTGTATGGCTCGTACCTCGCGCACTGTTTGTATGGATAGTAGTGTAGTTAGCCGAGGATTGCCGATTTATTCACCGGTAGCATTTCGCTTTTCACCACGAAAAGCTTCTGATATTATCCGGATTGTAAAGTAACACAAATAAAATCGACTTCGATATAACACATATTCACTCAAAAATTCGGACAAGAGTAAGTTTATATTCTCCAAAGACATAAAATGTTTCCGTCGGATGCACCTCGGGAAAAAGCTGTCTTGGGGGGAGATGAAATTACTCTTGTCCTCATAGCCAGTAATACATGTATTCTCTGTTTTAACATTGGACTAAATTAACGAGGGTTGATCCAAAGTTTGTGGAACTTTTTATTAATTTATCTATCAATCAGTGGAAGTTGTTGAAAATTACAGATAAAATAAATACACTAGTGTTATTGATTTTTTTTAAAATAAAACATTAAATATTTGTGACAGAAATTGTAATTAAAATGAAAATTATGTTATTAATTATTACGATTATTTGACCTCTCATAAAGATCTGTATGCAGTTTTACTAATTTTACTGGACATTAAGATCATCAATATCTGATTATTGTTCATTCTGACATCGTTCGACAATATCGAAATTCGGTCTTATTTATGAAAATCTACACTCTGACGTGAACGCTTAGTGATACAGGCAGGACAAAAATGCAGTAAGCACCTTGTTTGCCAGCGGTATGACAAATTTAAGAAAAACAGAAATTCCATGGACATGGGGATAACCCTCCTTTTAGAGGGTAACCTTTCCTAGTAGGCAAATTAAGAGTTAATGGACAAGACCCCCCCCCCCCGCCCCCCTCGCACTGTGCTTGACATTGCTAATGAAAACGGAATATCAAATTGAAAGACGGAGAGTATACATGTACAGGACAGTAATATGAAGACAGTGAGTGTAAGACTTTTTGAGAACGGAAATGAAGAAAAATGCAGTATTTTGCAGAATATTTGAGTCAATTTGAATGGGAGGTTTATATGCTCCTAGGAACTGACGTGAAGTCAAGGTATCTCCGGTATTTTACAACTGTCAATGTTCAGAAAGCTTGTTTGACCTTAATGGTAATTGGAACGTGTTAAAAAATTTCCAGTTCAATTGCATAAAGTCTCTATGTTTCTGATATGTTTGTTGTGTGTTTTCATCAAATCGAAGTAAAATTTGAGAGAAATTCCACAAACTTTTGGATCAACACTTGGATATTTGGAAATCCAAAATGGATACCAATAGTTTTGGAAAGATATTTCATTTGCACTTGATTTCCTTTCATAAGAACATTACAGTAAGACACATTTTTGTAAGGGGTAGGTGAAAGGGTAGGAATTACATGGATTATTAAGAGAAAATTGTGTTATTGATTCATATAATAAAACAATTATTGCTATAGGTGTTTTAGTCAACACGATGATTCAACCACCCTCATTCTATATTGTATTTTTAGATATCTTAATCGCCGTCTTCATCATCGTATCGCTTTGGGCCATAAACCTAGAAGTAACTGTATAACATAATTATGTAAAGAAAGATTTTGTTAATACTTGAAACCATTAGTGACAGAAAGCACATTCTATCCAGGTCTATTTATAATGAGATGACTCTGTCACTTCCCGGTATGCTGACACCACACTCAATCCATTTTTCCAAATAATTAGAAGTTCTCTTTGGTAAATACCCTATGTTTCCGAACGAGAATTGTTGTCCTCTTCCCTTTCGATAGAAACCTTTAAAGTAAAATTTGGATATGCAATTTCATTTTATTTTAGTTCTTTGTAAAATGTAAGCACCGTTTTAATATGACTCGAATAAACATAACACATTTCAAATCTGCCAAGGAGAGGGCAATGCTGTGAAACAATATTTTTTGCACTCTCAAAGTTCATTTATAAGTTTTTTTTTTCAAACATTCAGTTGCTAGTATCATCTTTAGCGCATTAGACTACGTTATTGACAAATTTAATAAATTACTTTTATAACACCCGCTTGAAAAGCTGGCTGGTATATGGTAATTGTCTGTGGTACCATTGATACTCATTATCCGCATCTCCTATTATATACTACTGAATGAAATTTAATATGGGACTTTGCCAGGGCCAGAATCTGTAAGAAATTGGAATTCTCATAGCAAAACATGGACACCGCCATTATTAATGTTATATTGAAGAGTACTCATCCATTAACCGAAACTCATTTACAACTGAATATTAAAGATTTAATGATAATTTCACTGATTTTTCATATTTCATTATATTTTTTTTCTATTTTGATATGGCACTTATTTCTGTTCTTCCTTGACAAAACATGGAATTTTCCATTATAAACATATTGGAGGCGGGGTACAATTTTGCGAGTTCAGTGCTCAAAGTACCTCTAGTCTACCTATTATTAAGGAATGTTAAAAGGATGCAATACTTAAGGAATCACTGTCTAGTTTTGAGAGTATGCCAGGGCATCAACAATAGTGGGAAACATGGGATAATTTGCATAACGGGCGAAGCCTTATATTTCCATTTCATTGTGAAATAAAATTGTAGACTTAGACATTAAGAATGTAGACTAATCGATTTAAATTACACGAGGACTTCCATGCCAATTTCAATAGTCCTCGCACACTGACGTCAAACACAAAGCCAGCCGCACAAGATTCACATGCATATTTGGCCTCCTTAGCATCAGACACAGAGACAGATGCGCACGAGATTTGCATGCGTATTAGCCCTTCTTAGCTGCCGACCTATCGACCTGCCTAATTTACATTCCGGCAGAATTATCAGGAAATCAACTCCGCTTACTTTCAAAGGGTTATTATAGAGAAAAAAAAAATTAGAAATGGAAATATATATGTATCATTGCTCGCAGGAAGGAACATAAAAGAATATTTTAAAGAAGTTCTGCTTTTTCCAAATATATATAATATACAAAGAGCTCCCCCCTATTCACTAGAACCCTCAATCCTGGGGTAGAAAATGCAGAATTTCGAATGAAGCTTTCTCCTTATCATAACCATTCAATTATTTTAAAAACAATCGATGCCATTCAACCATATTATCATTTAACCACAAGCCAACACCAGAAGCCCGTACCCATGGGTCATAACATTAAAAGTTTTGGACGAGGATCTCTTGCTCTTTATAAAATTGAACTTAGTTTTTTTAATATTAAGTAAAGGAGAGGATTTTCAAAGAAACAATGCACTTTTACTATATAAGATCTAAATAACGCAGTCCTAGCTAGCACCAGACACCTGACCTTGGTACCATGAATTTCACAATTTTGGTAGATGGTTCATTGATTATTACAATCATGCAAACAGTTTGACTGCTTGATGGCTTGACCCTAAGATCACGAAACAGACTAAGACTTTCGTCAAGTTTTCAATCCCCTGTAAAATTTTCATCAATTATTAATTTTATATCTATATTTACAGATAAAAGGCACTGTTCGACTTGTAAGCAATATTGAACGCTATAATTTGGTCGGTTGAAATCTAAACATTTTAGACAATATATAAATTTGACGTAGGATTTTTTAAAATTTTTATGATTCCAGGGCCAGGAGAAAAAAAAAGATTTTAAAAATTCTTAAATTTTGTTAGTTTGGCTCAACCCCTAAGGACCCAGAAGGACATTGACCATGAAATTAGTATTTTTGTTCCCCTATAGACATTACATTTGAAAATGCAATATACCAATCTTGGTTAAAATTAGTTTAGCGGTTCTAGAGAATACAATGAATGTTCAGATGTGAAAGTACGCCAAGCATCGCAACACGCATGAAGACAGACATAAAAGGATAAAAATATGGCCATCTGAGTTTTTGTATAAATTTTACGACCTTGAACTTTGACCTTTTGACCTTAAAATCAATACGAGTCTTTTTCATGCCACATTTGTTATGTATAATTTTATTGCAAAAGCTCAAAGATTCTTGAGATATCAGCGAGAGCGAAAGAGATATTGCTTAGAAACAAAAGTGTTACAGACAGAGAGAAATACCGACATACGGACAGACAGACCCAAATCAATGTCCCCACTTTCAGTGAAAGCGGGGGACAAAAATTATTTCGCTCATGTAAAGTCTTGATTATACACAACGAGAAACGTTGCATTACAATAAAACTTTCTCATTTTAGTCTTAATATTTATCCTCACAGTTAGAATATCATGGTATCATTATTTTTTCCATTCCGTAATTTAGCTTCACAAACGAAAGTTGCAGGATTTGACGGTACCTTTTTTTCATAATTTAACTTACTCGGAACACTTAGTAAGTTACTTAGTTAAGTCTTCAGATTTAAAGAAAGCAGAAATACAAAAACAGGATGATTCAAAGCTTCAAAAGGAATTTAAACAGCCGCTTTCCTTACCTTGTGTGTTTGGTGCTAGGGTGTATGTTCTAGGCAGTACGCCTTCCTTAGAAGACCCCAAAAGTTCACAGTGATCCTGTCCATTACCTTCACCATCACCAATGTTATAGTATTTGCCAAAAAGTGTTCTGCCCAGAAATAGCTTGTATCTAATAAATGTTGAAAGTATAAGAAAGAAAATAAATTTCACGACTATACATCTATATAAATGTAATTAGCTTTAGCAATAATTTTTAACCTTTTGTGTATATCATTAAACAAAACAGGTTCATATTTTCTTTATCATGAAATGAATTTTTTCAGAGTTAGAGTGGAAATTGAATTACAATGCTCCATAAAACAAAAAATCAAATTTCTTTCAAATATATCGACGTGCATTTCAGTTTGCCTTCAGCAATCTTAAGCATTTTAAAAGCTAGACTCTGTGCAAAAGTTCTATAACCTCACATATCTATTTAAGTTTATTTTAATCAAAAGTCAATCGTCAAAACAGTGAATACAGGATGTAAATTTTATTTTCAATTTTTTTATTGGAAAAGGTACAGTTCATTGAAAGAGAAAGAAAATCAGTCTTAAAGCATATTTGGAATTTATCAAAATATAAATAGTTATATTCTTATGGCAATAGAAACCGTTGATACTTTTACATTTTCCCTGATATTATAGCTCTATGTACGTCTGATTTAGATGGTAAAGCTATCGACCAAAATATTTCCATCATTACTATTGTCTGATACCGGGTATATCGTGCAATAATACAAAAGGTCTTTTTTGTGCTTGAACCCAATGTTACACAAAAGTATGAAGGCTGATCCGACGGGGAAGGGGGATGGTTCATTCGCCTCTTGATTTTCAGTTTAATTAAATACTTATATGGTTGGTTTAGACAGGAATCATACAAAACTAGGCACGGAAAAAACATTTAACGATGCAGTGTCCAAGGAAAGATCGGTCATTCTTCTCAGAAATATTAAACCAATTATATATTCATTTTTCTACCTGACTACATACATGTAACAGTCAAATTCATTCGAAGATTCAGTAGATCAAAAACATTTTTAAAAAAAATTCCATCTAATTGACAGTTAACCAAATTCGCCATGCACAAACATTGAAAAAAATGTTTACAGTTAATATACATTTTCGAAGGTAAACAAAAACAAATTTCTTCATCTTTTGCTTTTTTTTATTTCCTTATGCCTATAAAATTGATCAAAAAGTATATATGCTGACGTTGGCTTTGTCGCAATAAGAATCTCATTCTGCTTTTCATTAAAGGAAACTAAATATAGTAAAACTCGTTTAGTGCGAACGCAGATACAGCAAATTCATGGATAAAGCGAAGTTTTTCGGAGATCCGTGCAAAATTGTTTACAATTCTTTGTAAAATTTTACGGTTATAACGAACACTTATATAACAAATTTACAGATATAGCGAATTGGTTTTGAGTTCCGTAGAGGATAAATATACTGAAATTTACATCTTTTACAAAGAATTTTCATTTATTATTTTAATATAAAATTCATTTCATAATTAGACCTTAATTATTCAAAGATGTTTTGTAATAATTGCTTTTCCAACATATTCGGTAGTAAAACTTGAAGGAAAACGTGCAAATTGCTAATTCGCTATAGATGTATATACATGTAGTTATACGGATTTGTTATACGGATATGAAAAATTACGGATATAGCCAATTGAATTCACAGGTCCCCAGCACAGGCACCTGACGTTACTTATTTTTCTTTTAAGAAAAAAAACTTACACATACCTAATAATAAACAAGGTACCCATCGAAAACCGCCATCTTGGATTTTCGAAGTAGGTCATCAATTGTATTTTCGTCTGAAACTCCGTCAAATAAATTCCCTGCAACCATATTCTTTCTGTGGCCAGTCTTTCGAGGTCTAGACTTACGAATACTGCATCCAACAAGGCGCATCACACTTGCAAATATTGAAAATCCCTCGTCAAACTCGACCTACTGCTTCAACATTCCGAGAAATCGCCAAAGGGGGCCGGAAGTTTACATACGACTTGAAATTCTTAGGGAAAGCCCTTTTTTGATTGGTCAATATATTTGAACGATTTATTTTTAAAAATAACCGGCGAAAGTTAGTACTTATTCCACAACAATAATTCAGACAATAATACAACGTACTATACATGAAAGAACATTCATTTAATTCTCTCAAAATTATTTCGATATAGCATGATCAAAGCGATTATATTTTGTAAATGTCAAAGATCGGCCTGATCATGCTAGCTGATCAGTGAACATTTTCGATAAAATTGAGTCGGTTGTAAGTCCCTACTTACATGCACTAAATATAATTAATAACACTGTCATCATTGATGCCCTGATTGAGCGCTATCCGTGGAGAAGATCGATTTTATTTAAAGTATGTACGCACGTGTGTGAGAAGAGGGGGGGGGGGTCCACACTAAAATTATTCCAGGGAGTGTTGAGATCTGCAAATTTTATGTATTGCAAATAAGTAGTGGCATGGCGACAATTTCATTTTTTTTTTCTTTGTGACAGATTACATATACATGTTGCATAGGCTTATATTTGATTTCATTACATATCCTTTTATCAGTGTGATCCCTCTCCTTTTTCAATTAAGCATATGCCAGGTATTTATGTATATATATATATATATATATATATATATATATATATATATATATATATATATATATATATATATATATATATATATATATATATATATATATATATATATATATATATATATATATATATATATATATATATATATATATATATATATAACTGGATGGTTTGCAGTCTATTGTTCTTTGAAAACGATTCAATTAAGTCTAGATAAGATGATTTGTTGTTGATTTTTTTTTTAAGTACCCCCCTTTTTTATTCAAGATTTTTTCGAACGCAACGACCTGTATAGATTGATACAGTGTAATTTACTGATATATTTATAAGAAGTCTTTTATTTTTCCCATTTCGTATTTTTTTTTCTTTTCTATAATCGAAATATTTATTCAAATTTCAAAGTAACTATAACACGTCGCTTTAGATCCACCACAAAACCGACACATACGGAATTCCCATTATCATATTGATGTAAACTTCCGGCCCCCTTTGGCGATTTCTCGGAGTGTTGAAGCAGTAGGTCGAGTTTGACGAGGGATTTTCAAAATTTGCAAGTGTGATGCGCCTTTCTGGCTGCAGTGTCCGTAAGTTTAGACCTCGAAAGACTGGCCACAAAAAGAATTTGGTTGCAGGGAATTTATTTGACGGAGTTTCAGACGAAAATACAATTGATGACCTACTTCGAAAATCCAAGATGGCGGTTTTCGATGGGTACCTTGTTTATTATTAGGTATGTGTATGTTTTTTTTTATTAAAAGAAAAATAAGTAACGTCAGGTGCCTGTGGTCCCCAGGTCTGCACAATTTTTATTGTAGTCTCATTCAACCAAAACTTAGCTGTCTCCGTAAATTTCGACGAGCAGAAGGTCTCGCTAGGAGACACAATAGCGTAAATTAAAATTGTAACAGATCCGATAGAGGACGTTATCTTGTTCTCATTTGATGACCCCTTTGAACACAAATGTTATATTTTTAATTCTTCTATTGGATTGTGATTTTATATAAAAGAAATCTAATTTATATTAGAGATCCAAAAGAAGAATTTACTATAACGATCGATAAAAAATACTTTGCAGGTAGAGTAACTAATTTCACTTTTGCTTTACACAAAAACTTTGGACAGGTATTTTATATCACACTCACCCATAACCGTTGAGCTAATACCGAAAACAACTCCTTTCTGGTTGCTATTACTTGTAAATATTAAACTTTTAACTCTTTTTAAATCTATATTTATATATCATATACATGTATTTGTATCAGTTGTAGAGATATATTCTTTTCAGCGAATTTTATTAAATTGGTAAGCCTTGTTGTGGCTTTTCAAATGCTATCACAAATATTTACCAGACTCTCTGCTCGTCGAAGATGTACAGAGATAGCCGAGTGTTTGAATAATTCATACATGTAATTCAGGCAGCTGTTCATTAAAAGAAATGTAGCAAAATTGCACGTGGTTTAAACCAATGTCATGGATTTAAAAATATTTATTTTTCATCATATAATGATGAAATTATGATACGTTCTCTGTTTAAGAAGATCTGTAACCAGTGACTTCGATCGTCAGATAAAACTTTTATCAGATATAATTATGTATAAATAACATAAACATAGTATACCTTGTAGAGTTGCATGTCATCACACCGAGATAGGGAGTAGAAGAATAGTTTGTCTTCTTTACGTATTGGGCTCCACCTTCACATCCATTCCAGCTATTGTCATACTCAAAACTATACTGCAACCAACAGTGGCTTGATTCTAAGCAGTCTATTGTCAAATGTAGAGAAAGTTATGCATCATACTTGAACATATTAAGGTTTTACAACTGTTGAAGATACTGAAGGCAATCAATTGTCTTAATTTTACTTAAATGTAAAAACTCAGTTTTCGAATGTAAAAGTAAGTCTCTTCATAAAACTCCATTTAAATTGCAGTGAATCTAAGTTAATACGCATTTAAAGCAATGCAATCGTGACAAAATTCTGTAATAATTGTTTTTCAGGTACTTTATGGGGGTCATGTTTTATCTGAAAATATAATTTGCCTTACTTCTTAATCTTAAATATAAAATATAAAGTACTAAGGTATAAGATGCATTTTTAAACATTATTTCTTGAAATAAACATCGAGTTCATTAACAAATCGAATATTTTTAAGTTAATCCTTGAACCTTGAACTTGATGTTTGGCAAGGAGATCTTTGACCATGGAAGTGATATTTTGTAAGTCTTCCCTCATTTTCAGTGTGGTTTCGTTGTAGTTGACTATCATTCGTTGTGTTTCAGATCGTATTCTTTCACTCTTGTTGTGCATGACACCCAGTCTACCTTGAATCTTTCCAAGCTCAGATACTATATCCCTCACTGTCTTTTCTGTAATTTATTGAAACTAAAGTACAGAAAGTTTTTCTAGTATATAATCTTAACAAATTCAGAAAGTATTCTGTAATTATTAATGAAATATATGGTGATAACGAACAGTATTCAAGCTCAAAGGTTACGAAACAATACAAAATGGGGTAAAATCTATTCTTACTTTAAAGGTTATTTATAGGACTGCCTGGTAAACAAGAAGTCCACAAAGCTCAAGCAAGTCATACTTAACATGTGCTTGGGGTGTAGGCATACATACGTGAGATAAAAACAACAACAACAAAAGATAATTTTGGAGAGTTTCGTTAAACTTCGGCTTAAGTTACCGATATCTATATGTCAACTAGTAGCAAAATTTATCTTTGTAAGAACTTTGCTACAGTGAACGTAAAAAAATCACATCAAACAAGGGGTTTCTTAGTTTTTGTAAAAAATCTGCTGACAAACCTATAAATGAAATTATAGGTTCAGTCAATTTATTTGGTCATCTTATTAATAGAACTATAGGTTCAGTCTTTTTCTTTGGCCCCCAACATAATTGCTGGAAATTTTTTTTGCTAATATGCTATAAACATGTATGTAAATCATTCTTGTTTTCCAATCATGCTCTATGTTATTATGTATTACCTTAATGTTAAAAACAATTTTTTCTTCATACATTATCCCGTCTCCACTCATACATGTTATTCAAGCAAAAAACTACAGGAATAATTTATTTGAACCAGTAATATTACTGAAATCTAAGCTAAATGATAAATATCACTAGATGTCGCTCCCTCTTCTTTCAGAATCGCATTCCAAAGAGCTTGATTTCATTGGGCTGTTAAGACGGTACTCTTGCATAGAACAACGATTTTTGGTTAAGGCACTAAAAATATCTTTTGTTAGTTTTCAAAGGAAATACCTACTAGTAGGCTTTTTCTTTATCACATATTGACCAATCAAAATGAGAATGAGTTTCACATAGTGCAATTGTATACCTTTAAAAACAATTAAACAATATATTTCTGCTGTAGATTCTTATATTTAAATTTGATATTTGACAAATATTATTTTCATGATTAGCAGAAATTAAAAAATTCAGTCCGAGCATTCAGCTCAAGAAGTATAGTGAACATGTCATTTTCGTAAATTATATGCCACTGATTGTTTGGAACAACAGGTGCAATCCAGAACAAGTGCTTGTGTCTTTTTGGTGATTGTTCGATTATGACGTCATAATTGATTTAAGCTTAAATTTTCCCGTATTTTACGACTGAAATAAAAGTTTGTAGAAAACTGAAGCCTTTTCACGTCATTCAATTTGAAATCATGTCAAAAGTAACCTCGATATATATATATATTAAATTTGATATCGTTCTGAAGTAGAGATTTAAAGAGAAAACACTACGGTAACACGTTCTTAAAGAGATTGTAAGCAATATTGAAAAATTTCTTTTATCTTAAAAATACATTTGAAACTATGTTTTTTTGTTCATTTTATAAAACAAATTATGCCCTGATATACTTAATTTTACCAAGCTATATTAGCAAGGATCCTTAAAAGAATTACAAGGAATCAAAAGAAATATCTGTAGGCACATTTCATTTGCTGCATCTTGATCTCAAGTAAAGTATTGTATATAATGATTATGATATAAACATCTGTACATACCTTGGATGCCTTTCTTAGCATTGGTTTCGTCAGTATTATTTTGGAGAAGTCTCACAGAATTCTTAACATTACGAAAGTCATTCTGTATGTTTACTATTCTTTCGGATGTGTCATATTGGTTAGATTCCATGTTTTGTTCTAATTTACTGAACATTGTTTTATATTCAAACTGTGCCTTCACTATCCTTTCAGATGTGTCATTATGGTTCAATTTCATCCTCTGTTTTATTTCACTAAAAATCTTTTCATATTCACGCTGGTTGTTTATCATCCTTTCCGAGGTGTCGTTTTGGTTAATTTTCATCTTCTGTTGTATTTCACTCAACATTTTGTCATGCTCATTCTGCTCATTTATTATCATTTCAGACGTATTGTTATGGTCCTGTTTTGTCTGTGCTATTTCACTCAACATTTTATTATCTTCATGCCGAAGGTCTTCAGTACTTTTTCTTATTTCTGCTGTGTTGGTTTTCATGGCTGCCATTTCATTTTTCACGTTTATCATATCGTTGGCCAATGAATACACTTGTTTCAGCAATGACAGCCTTATGACTGTTTCTTGGTTTATCTGATTCTGTAGATTGTTGATGACAATTTCAGTTTTTAAACTAAAGCCATCTTCTGACTTCTTTTCTGTCAGTGGCGAGCGGGAATCTACCACGGCAAATAATATCCACAGAAATGTACATTGTGAAAACATCATTTTTAAAGCGCTATACTTAATGTTAAGAAGTGAATTCTTCAAACGATGAAAAGAAAACCTTTCAGGCTCAGGAGCAAAATGAAATGATTAGTTAAAGTTCAAGATATTCAATGTGTAAAAAATAAAGAGGGACATATTCAAATTGACACTCTCTAAACAGGATTTCCCTTTTTAATAGTATTTTGCGTGAATATAGAGGATTAAAACGTTTTAGAACTTATCATAACAACTTAGATGCGTAAAACACTTTGCTGCTTAAGTACTTTTATGTTATCTGTTATATACAAGGCAACAGATGTAAAATTCAACGACTTTAAATCTCAAGTACTATATCTTATCAATATATTGTTGTATGGGCAAAATATGGAAATTATCTCTTCTTTAGAACGTGTGTGCTTAGCATGTTTTAAAACATGTAAAAAGCAATCTGACTGATCTAAAGTGGCTCCTTTTCAATTACACTGGCTACAAATGAAATCTAAGATATATTTATTTTCATGTATAATTTTGGTTCAAGCGCAGATTATTTAATTGAACTTTTAATTAAATAGACTCCTTATTAAATGAGAACAACTTTGATTTGATATTATTCTCTGTGAGAAAAGAAGAAAAAAAACTTTTGGCGCTTGAAGTTGTGGTATTATTGTTCCAAAAATGTGAAACAGTAACACGTATACAACTGTTACACCTGTACATAACACTTCCAAGATCTTATAATATTTTCTAGGCCTTAAAGGATTTTGATGCTGTGCTCTATCTCTAGCATGTATATATCCAATGAAAAAAACCCTGCTGTTCACCATAAGAATTTAATAAACTATATTTAGTTTCAGTTTCCATTTTCAGTTGAATTTCAGATTCATTTTTTTGTTTCAGATTTACGAAGATAGTGTTTCTGTACAATTTCAAATACATGTACTTAAATCAATTTTACACTAATTATTATGTACTTTTGCTTTTAAAAAATTACATATTGCATTTAAACGATGCCTCAGACGTATGCAAAACGTCAATCAAAAGAAGACCCCATAATAGGTTATATGTGCTAACAATGTTCATAAAATGACCACAGAATTGACCGAATATGCTGGCTATAAACGAGGTTGTTGAAGTTCTTGAATCATTATCTTATGAGTTTTATATATGTTACAGTTTTTTTTTAAAATACAAATGTATACAAAATGCATAAAGGATGGATGGATATGGAGTTTATTTTACTCGTGGGACAATATTTTTATTCATATTTTCGCAATTGAGCGGAACTTATCACATTTTATCTAATTTGGTAGTAAAATAAAACAGACATTTCTTCTGTATAAAATACGTCCTTGATGTTTGTTTACTAGCATATGATTTATTGAAATAACTCTTACTTCCCATTTGTTATATATAAATAGCATGCTACATGTATCAGGATTGCTTTTATTGCTGATTTTTTTTGTAAACTTTTTTTTTTGTCAAATAGTAATTAAGAAATATTATATATTTAGCTTCTTTAAGGTTTATTTCTATAAAAATGTTAAGAATATGTATGAAAGAAGTAATAATTCGAATTTTTGACACTATGCTATACAAAGAGTTTATACCCCAGTAAGTAAATAATCATTTCAGTTAGTGGAAAATCTTCTTTTTTTTTTTTACATCGAAGTTGCATTTTTCTATTTCTTTTTTAAAATTAAGATTACACTCTTTTGTCATGAAAATAATCCTGAGAATATTTTAAATCTAAAAAAAAAATCAATTTCGTTTTACATCAGTGTGTAACCACAGGTTTACTGCGTTATGCATATCTGAAATTAAACCACAAAATTAGTTTAAAATTAACCTTGACTAATGAGATGGTTTTCAAATGGAATCTAGATAATATAATCCAGAAAACAACTTTGAAGATTTTAAATAGCCATGAAGGGCATCTCAAATGTTAAAAGGTGACACAATCTTAAAATGATGCTTCAGCTGTAACAATCATCCAGAAAATCGTATATATGTGAAAGTACACGACGAATATTATATCAAACTGAAGTTGGTTGAGGTGAACTTACTTTAGCCATGGAGGACTCTTTTTACATTTACGTCTTTGTGTCATTTTTAATAATGTTTGAGGGAAATAGCTATGGCGAAGCTGTACTCACAAATTCTAAAACTATTTCAAACTTAACAACTGATAGAGTGGGTGATTGGAAAGAAATTTTATTCAATCAGGATTTGACGCAGAGGCTACAACTCGTGCAAAATGTCATACAAGTTATGAACGATGTTCAAATATTAAAGAATGATATTCAGCGTCTGGAAACGGAAAATTCCTATCTCAAGAGAGAAATTAAAAACAAAACACACAGTAAGTAAATACATTATTTTAAAAATGGAAAGAAATATACCGGTATACAAATAAAGGAAGAAAAGCATATACTTTATATTTATATAAATTTTCAAATATTGAATGGATTTTTTAAAATTTTAGTCATACAAGTGATGAGTGATGTTCAAACCTTAGAGAATGATGTGCAAAGTCTCAAGACAGAAAATTCCTATCTCAGACTAGAATTTGGAAATCGCATGATCAGCTCAAGAAATGAAAGTACGTAAATCTGATATGTTTATTAAGTCAGTAGGGAAAACTTATATTTAGAAAATGTTATTTTTATTTTGTTAAGCATACGTTTACTATCAATATACAGTGTACATTGAAAGCATATTAACATGATAGGTTTTTTTTTATTCTATAATTAAAAAAGATGGAAAAAGTCCGATGGTCTATTTCCTTTTTTTTCCCTAAATTTATTCAAGATACAAGTGTTTCATGAAAAATGAATTGAAAACATTATTTTGTGTACTTAATTCACTCACGACAATAATTAATAGTATATTTCAAAATGCGACGAATGAATTATATCATAAAGATATTTTATTTATCTGGTATATACATCGTACGTTATATAAAACTTCACTTTTCAAATGTCCTAAACTTATGCTTTTCAATTCTTCTTTTTTTTATGAATTAGTTTGTTTGTTTGTTGTTTAACTTTCCTCTCGAGTTTTTTTTTTACTCATATGAAGAAGACCGTTCATGGTAGCTCAGTCAGTAGAGCTCTCGCTTCGTGATCGGGAGGTTGTGAGTTCGAATCTCGGCCGCGACTGACCTAAGTCGATAAAAAATGGGTAGCAACTATTCCTTAGCCATGCGCTGGGCACTTTGAAGTGAAAGTTGCTGGTCCTTCGGATGAGACCTTAAAAACCGAGGCCCCATGTCAGCGGTAGGCGTTTGCACGATAAAGATCCCCCAATGCTCAATGGCCCTGAGTGCCGAGTAAAGGTCAAGATTTGATGCCCTTCACCGGCAAAGGTGACGTCTCCATATGAATGAAAAATTCTCGAGAGGGACGTTATACAATATACAATCAATCAATACTCATATGAAGACGTCATCACATGGAGACCCTTCATTTGCCGTTGATTATCTTCGAATTTTGTCCTATACTCGGCACTCATGCAGATTTGTTCGATCTCATCCGAAGACTGGACTCCACGTCCCACAGTGGGATTTGAACCCGCGACGTAAGGATCAACTCCTTACTCTGCTACTCTAGAGCAGACACACTTACCACTGCACCAAGCGGGCGACAAAGTCAGTTTTGCAATTACTCCCAAATCTGTATTTTAAATAAAACAGACATAAAACCGAAATGATGAAATGGTAGTATTTAGAAATGCATTTTATCTGAGATAGTATATCTATATCATGTATAGTGTACATGGACCTTTCTCAATCAGTGTCTCAGGTGGGGTATCGCTAAAATCACCTTTTGACGTGCATGGTCTATCTTATGTTAATTTCTCACATTCTGAATATCTTCTTTTCGTAAACCAAAGGACCAGTCCAACAATTTTGCATACGTTATCCAATAAGATATTGAATTTCCATGTATAAATGTCTTTCTTCAAAGGTTTAGGATAAAAAAAAATAGTAAAAGTGTTTTTTATGTTTCGTTTATATAACTCTCTTGTACTGGGAATTAATAAGTTCATGTCATAGTTTAGCATGTTTAACAGCAAATTAATGTACTGTTTAATAACCATTTGAAATTGATTTTAAAAATACATACCTACTGTTTCAGGTTGCCAACATACACTGGAATGTCTGAATCAGAAAGCGCATGTTGCTTTTTATGCGTACTATTCTAACAATTTTAAAGCTCTATCTACTGGAACGACTTTAATCTTTGATTCAGTGGAGACAAACATTGGCCGTGGATACAATAAAAGAACCGGCATATTCACAGTTCCGACTTCCGGCGTCTATGCCTTTACTTGGACCTTGCACGCAGCGGGGGAACATATTGCTGGATCATCTGGGAGCAACTATGGTGAAATGAATGCAGCGATAAAACAAAATGGGGTCACAAAAGGTGCAATTGTTGCTGATACTGAAACACAGTACGATAATGGTGCTGGCACCGGGTTTGTTGTTTTGAATCTCAAAGCTGGAGACGAAATAAAAATTGTGTCTGATGAGTTTAACGGTCAAGGTTCTATGTTCAGCTCCAATTATGGTGGCCGAACATCATTTTCAGGATTTCAGATTACATGATTACTCCAACTTTTATTTATATTAAGTTAGGTATTCATCACTGTGGAGATTGATTTCTCAATTTGATTGAAGCATTAACCACTTTTCATTTCTTTGATTAAAAAGATAAATCATATAATCCTGTTATGTTTTAATTATTTTTTGCACTAGACATGAAACCAAATACTCATAGGTTAAGGTGCATATGCATTAGTTTTGGAAGACGCGAATGAATTGGTCAGATGTTTAAAAGATTTTAATCTTCTTTAGGCTTTTAACAAAAAGCAAAGCAATATTTACTTTAAAGGTTTTTAGTTTGTTGAGCTTTATGGGATGTATATTATGTACTAAAATTATACAGACGATGTGCATATTACGTCACTTTTAAGTGTAGTGCCAAAAAATATATTAAACAATAACTTAATTATAGTGTATCTGTTTTTTAGTTGTCTAGCATAGTTGCGACAAAGATGACAAAATTTTTGTTTACCCGCACTGTGGATTCAATCGGATCACGCTCGCCCTTTTCCGTAACCGAAAAAAGGTTACGTAAATGGCCGAGTAGATACGCCTATTGACTGCGGATTATGATTTGTCAACTGCCAAATTATTCTGATGTAAAGCCGTCATGACAGCTCAAGTCGGTAGAGTGCTCGGAAGGTCTTGAGTCAGAATTGCTTTTACTATTGAATGTTTATTGCAGCCCGGAGGACCGGGCTGCTCTATACATATAGTTTAAGTGTTGGTGTATGGGGATTGGGGTGGGAGTAGTTATCTATAATTAAAGGTTTTCTAAACATTGAAAAGATTGTTAATCAGAATGTTCTTTCCGTTTATAAATTACGAGATACATAATATATATATACTTCCATAAAGTGAATCTGTTAAAATATATATGTTTTTCATATTAATATTATACAATTATTGCTGTTTTTGAGGTCAATACAATGATTTAGCCATCTGAGGAGTACAATATTCACCGAGCCCGAAGGGCGAGGTGAATATTGTACTTCGAAGATGGCTAAATCATTGTATTGACCGAAAAAACAGCAATAATTGTTTTATTATATGATTCACTGATAAAATGATAAAGCCCATTACTTGCTTGTATTTAACTGAGTCCTAGCCAAATACAAAAGAGAAGCAGAATTAAAATGTACATAAGCCTTACCAGTCGTCTCAATTTGAATTCTTTTTTATCAATTTTAGTTGCCATGAAAAAAATATTATGTCAATTTTTTTATCGGATAGATTTTGAAAGGAAGGAGTATTATGAGAGAAAACTGACTGCCAAAAAGTAAAAATTGTTGTTCAGTAAAAGTGTTGGAGGGGTGTCCCTGCATCCCCTCTTACCACCCTTACCTGAAAATATATATTCGCTTATGTTTTGTTCACATGAAAAAAAATTCATAGTCGTTTGAATAGCTTTCCAAAACAATTTGTATCATTTTGGAATTTCCCAATCTATTTTTAGATCAATGTAGAGGAAATAAATCCTTGTATTGACCTGGAACGTCACGTGCAGGTCAATACAACGTAGTATTTTTCTAACATAGTTGGATCTCAGCCAATCAGAGAGATGGAAATTATTTAGTCATATAATAAATAAAGTTATTTATCATTTACTATAAAAAAAACGACAGGTCCCCTTTTTTAGAACTTCGAATTTTACTTCTCGGATAAAAACGTACTCTGCACAGTTCGTGTTTCATATTCTAAAATTGAAAAGTAATACATTTTTAAATATAGGTGATGCTTGTGTCTAACTTCAATTCATATTTTATGCAGCCAACATTTACTTGAGGAATTGATCAAGTTTAAAGTGGCATCGTTTTTGATTGATTTTGATCTGACTACAAGTTTTCAAAATATATTCGCGACCATCGTCTCCATCAATTGGACGCATGCCTTTTCACACATATCGAAACGATTTGATGATCAAGACTTATTTTCATTGTTTACTTTATATATTTCCCGGGCGACAATTGATGGTTACATCAATGTTTTCTTGTATTGTATATGTTGTAGCAGTTCAACTGAACACTATATTTAAGAATGAAAATTCACTAGAGATTCTTGAAACAAATTCAGATTTATCAACCCTAAATGATATGATCTGTCAAAGGCAAAATAGACACTTTTCCTATATTTTAAAAATCACAGGTCAATGATGCAAATCATTTTTTTGGAAATACAGGTACTACATTTTATATATATATAATTTTGTACATACAATATAAATGTTTTGATTAGTACTGTATTTACAGAAAATGCAATGACGTTTACGAGAACATCTGTTTGCATTGATGATCATTTAAGAATGTTTTCTTTAAAAAAAAGATCAAATTTATTGTGGAAAGTCAAATGCGAAGAGCAAATAACACCTCTGAAGAGTAAATCGACCCAATGAAAATTAATTAGACTACAAAATCTGAATCTGAGGGTTTGTTTATTTTCCTATTTAAATTTTTCTAAATCACTTTATTTAATTACTTGATTGTTTTACTTTTCTTTCTTCACCTGTTTATACCATTTGGACATGCTAACAAACCTGAAATTGTTATTGGCGATCCTTGCTTTGAAAATCCGTGCTCATCTGACGTTCTAGAACGAATATTTGTACAGAATGAAATTTTACCGAAAATTCCAAACTTAGACAAATTAGTTGGAATCGTTTAAAGAACAGTAGGACCATTTTTTTAGGTGTTTCATCATATTCTAGGTAAAACAGAAGTGAACAAGGGAAGGTCTTGGACATTCAAGTAGGATGTAGAACAATTGACAGTGTATGTCGTAGAGAATGTGAGATGGAGTAGTATAGATGAATTTTTAACAAATTTTAAAACACAAAATTTTATATGAAAAGTGTTTTATAACCAGCCATTGCCTGAAGTATTTAGATATAATTATGGTACGCGGCGAGTAAAAATTTTCTTGACATATATCAACAAGATCTGTAAATCTAATTTGTTATTATAATATACGATTTGTAACACTATTTTAAGAAAAATACCTATTCATTTTCAGGATAAGGTTATTTTAAAATGAATATGCTGAAAACTGATTTAAGATTACTTTGGGACATCATTTTAGTTTAACTTGGCAATGATGTTGGGCTTTTACAGCCCGAAAGTATTGGCATCCTGTATGGCCACAACTGCTATTTTCTAACCGTCAATTTTAAAGGTGATTTATTTCCTTTGACAATTTTGTTTGTCCCATTTCATTTCATGAATAAAGATTTAAAGTTCTTTTTTACAGTTTATATTTAAATAAAATATAACATAATATAAATTGACATAATATAAATTAAACAAAGCAAAATTTTCAATTATTTTTAATGCTGTCGCTGATAATCTACTCCTGCTGTATGCCAGAACAGAGTTTAAAAGACATAAAAGACCAACAGCACCGGATTTTATAAATGGATATAACATGTAAAGAATCCCAATTATTAAGTACAGGTCTCTGTAAGAATCAGACAAAATGTATATAAAAGTGAATCATGAGGGTTCTCAGAATTCGATGATTTTTCACATATAGGTTTCTCTTACACTATGAACCACATATGTAAAATGAAAATTATTTTGGGTCCTGGTTACTATGGAAACATGGCCAAAGAAAGTTTCCCTAGCAACCAGTCAATTTTCCATGTGGATGGTCAAATATATCACTAAACTTAAAGGCTCGAAATTGAATGTGTATATTACCAGAGGGGTTTTTAAATAATGTTATCAAAAAGATAAACATTTAAAATGATAAAACAATGTAATACATAGATTTTTTATTTTAAGATATTTCTTTTACAAGCAATGGAAGATATGCATGTTTTGCACTTTTTGCTGATTCAGCATTTTTGTTAATTTTGACAATTTTCAAGGCCATATATCTAAAACTTCTGGCATGATACAAGAGTATGGTATATTTTTCATAAAGGCAGAGAAACATCTTTTTTGGAATTTAAATTCAAAAGTGTGTGTTTTTTTATATTTACGGTCGGTTGCCTAGCAACAAAAATGGATGTTTTGATTAAGAAAAAGAGAAAAATTGTCAATTGTGCGAGTTATTTATCGAATTAATTGCTATCTTTGGATACCAAAATCAAATTTTAAAGTAGGAAAATATTTCTGAGACTTCTTTATAAATCCAGGAATTTTGTTCAAATACTAATCACCATAGCAACAGGAAATTCCCCCTAGCAACAAAGGAAATAATTTAACTTTTGACATGCACTCATGTATGTTTGTAAAGATTTTTCAGAATTTAATTTACTACAGTGATTAAAGAGCTTCGGGAATTTTTTTTTATACTTTATTAACCCATGGCAACAACATTGTTAATACAACTTTTCATGCTCAGTGATCATGTAGATATCATGAAAATTATTTAGCGTCATCTTCTATAATGACTGGAACATTTATATAGGAGGTGCACATGTTGCATGAACTGTCTCTGAATTTCTCAAAACTCCCTTTAAAGTCTTTAATTCTGTTATTTAAAATTATGCAAAGAATTTGTTGCTATGCATCATTGTTACCATGGCAACATGTCATAAATTTCTGGAAACATGACATTTTAAGCATGTTGAGAGTGTTATTCTTCTTCAAAACAGAGCAGTGCTATGGAAATAAGCAGAAAAAATATGCATCAATTAAAATTTGAATCAAGAGGCCCAGGGGCCACATCCCTCACCCGAGGACCTATGGATGTATATGTGTCATTCTTTAATTTTTCTTTTTATTCTCAAGATTACAGCATTAGACAAATTTCAAAAAAGTAAACAGATTAGCTAATATAACATGCGTTTATGCTGAAGTCAGAAAATCTAGTGGACTCCAGTCTCTCAACCTGATTATATCCTTATCAAAACTGCTTGCTTGTATTTCAAATAAGGCATAAAGAAGAAATCAGATTCTGCAAAGATAAAAACATTTTTTATTCAATTCAAACAATTTGAAATGAATTTAATCTTTTAAAATTAAGGAGCATTTAATGACATTGTGTATTCTATTTATTTTATCTCAGTTCAGCGTATTGAAGTCAAGAGACATATATCTCACAATCATACATTTTAACACAAGATTTTAACATGCAACATGTACAGTACATATAATATTTCTACCATGTATAAATAAGTTCAAAACACTGTTCTTGATGCACATTGAAAAATATTTCTAGATTACATTATTCGTTTTCATTCTGTGTACTAACATGACTAAGTAACTGTATCAATTTGAAGGCACTTGGTCTTCAGGAGTATAGTATATAAGTAAATTGTGTTAATGTTTATTTATCTAACAGTTCTGCTGAGTACAGCCATGAAATTTAATTTTAACAATATTAACAATAACAGTAACTGTTTTTTCTTTTGTTTTTGAGTTTTAACAATAACAAATATTTACAACCCAATTATCATTATTTCCTATCCTTTCTTGGAGACATGCTTGAAGAATACAATTATCATTTTAATTTAAAATAATTAGTATTTAAGGATTTTCTTTTCCCTGATCAGTTCAAGAGGAAATTCACCCAATTCACAAAATTACCATACAGTGATATGTATTGTTTAACCTTAAGTACTCTTTTACCGAATGAAAAATGTACTTATTCAACATCTTAAGCTTCATGCCTTCATGCCTTCCTTAAAATTTCAGTTTCTAAAGACTACTATTTTTGTATTCTGAATATTTACATACAATGAATCAAGAATATTTTGTAGACCATCTGTCATTTATGAGATTTGTACTGTATCATCAGCATACAGAAGTAAAAATAAATAATTCATTTGTAGTTCTATTATGCATGTATATGTAGTTCTAGCTATGGACAATAGGTAGATATATAAAATTGTTTTTAAAATCATCAACATATCTACATTTAAAACAATAATGGTGACAAAATTTCACCTTGTAATACACCAGCTGTAAATTTGAAATACTCTGATATAATGTCCCATTATGTTTTATACAAGCTTTCACATTCTGATAAAGCGATTTAATCATGCACATCATCTTTACATTAATGGCATATGATTTAGGCTTGATCCTTAGACTAGATTATCAAAAGCTTTTTCATAGTCAACAAAACAGCAGTGTATATACAATTTTTCCCTATTTCTAACTAAAGCATCTTATTTACCACAGTTTGTAAAACAACAAGATGTGCTTGTGAAACACTATGCGCCCAGCAACAACAAAGTTTAAAAACATATTTTTAGCATAAAGGTCTCAGTCAAGGTCAGAAGGTCATAGATCTTGGTGTCATTTGAAAGAACTTGATTAATGTAGTATGCATACCAAATATGAAATCTCTATCTCTCATGGTTCAAAAGTTATGGTGAAGATTTAAAAAAACTATCTTCTGCATATAGGACACAGTCAAGGTCACAAGGTCATAGACTCTGGTGTCATTTGAAAAAGCTTTATAAGTGGAGTATGCATATCAAATATGAAGTCTCTTTCATTCATTGTTCAAAAGTTATGGCTAAGGTTAAAGTTGGCAGACAAACAGACACACAGATAAACAGACAGACAGACAGGACAAAAACAATGTACGCCTCGGATCTTTCGATTCGGGCGCATAAAAATTACATTAGTGGTACTGGTATTGTGTTTAAACTAGAAATAGGTCCATACAAACAAACTATTATAGAACCAACAATTATAGAAAAGTTTAAAATATTAATAATTACAGATGACAAACAATTAAACAAAATTATGTACCTGGTCTGAATGTTCAAAGTATTCCCTCTCAATTTGATCATCTTCAAATGGTTGCAGACTATAAGCAGCACGCCTCTGTAAAAAATTGTTTAAAATCAATGGTGTTATAATTTTGGTGATCAAAGTCTTTCAATTCTGATTTAAAGATAACCTAATTTATAAGTACTAATATTCCCAATCTGCTTCAGTTAAGTTAAATGTACCTGTGTGACGGCAGATAAGACATTCTTTTCATCTACATTTCCAACCTAAAAATTTAAATAATACATATTAAACAATTGCTGCATTCTGAGAAAAGGCAATATGTACTAGTTCCTCGCTAACATGAGTAATGTGATTCCAATAAAGATTGAAAATGCCTCCGTTTCTTCAAAAAACGTAGAAGTGGACAGACAGATGGACAAAACCTATAGTCCCATTTCCTGTTGGGGACTCATAATTAAATACATCAGGATATGAAAACTAGCTAGTATATCCTATATGGTTACAGTGTGCTTTAAATAATGGTAGTCGCAAGAACAATTGTGTCCACAAGCTGCAACAAACACACTCATAATCCCCTCTGCAACTAGTTATGTGAGTGGATAAAAATTATATAGATCCATATACCCCACCAAAGGTTCTCTTGATAAAACAGCTGTTGAAATCCATATTTTCAGTCTCACAATGGCTAATTATTTAAGCTTTGACATCTTAACTGCTCAATTTTGATAATATATTATATACTGTAGTAAGTAAAGACAGAAACAAATGATGATTAAAAAGGCAAAGAAATTGCAATAACCAGAAAATTTAATGTTTTGTAGTTGGATACATTTCACTTGTGAGTCTTTTTTTCCTTACATTTTAATTCATGCAAGTGCTTCACTCTCTAAATATAGATCCTTAAAATCTTGATTTCTTTTAAAATTTCAAGGTCATTATATACTGTGGTTTCATCAATTTTCGTTGGCATCAATTTTCGTGGATTTTGTAAAACAGACGTTTTCGAGGATACGTAATTTCGTGGACAAAAACATTGCCAATACAAATGAATGTCATATTTCGTGCTTCAATGAACATTTGAATTCGTGGATCTGCTCAACAACGAAATCCTCGAAAATTGGTGCTCAACGAATATTGATGAAACCACAGTAGTTATTGAGATGTCATATACTCTAGTTAAACCATTTTGAGATTGAAAATATTGTACATGTAAATGGAATTTCAACAATTGAACATCTCGAGAATATTTGGTACATATAGTCTCTGTCAGGGTCAAATTCATCTAAGCTCTTTCAATCAGAACAGGGAATATTTACAATGTCCATTCTTTATAAGGAGAAGGAAAATATTGAATTGTGTTAAGTCGTTGCATGTTTGAAAATTTACTTTAATAGTACTCTGATAAAAAAAAATCACATATTCTTTCTCACATATTTACAATGTCCATTCTATATTAGGAGAAGGAAAATATTGAATTGTGTTAAGTCGTTGCATGTTTGAAAATTTACTTTAATAGTACTCTGATAAAAAAAAATCACATATTCTTTCACACTGTGACAAAACCATCTTTTCCCATCAATAAATCATAACATACATGGGTTGGGCAGTTTCCCTTATTCCTAGCAGAAACATAGCCATGTACGTGCTAAAGCATTTCATTTTGATATAAATTACCTTTACCTTCAAGTCTGTTTGAGTCAGGTTTTCTATATGAATATCAGGAAGATTGTGCACAAGATCTATGCACTTGCGCCAAATGCCTACAATAAAAAAATTATCATTTAATACCACAAATTTCCTGTTTACTTTGTGTAATTTGCATTTTTAAATTCTTTTATATGATGACTTCATATGGTCATTTTAATTCTTTATGATCTTGTTACAAAAAAGTTATATAATATTCCATTTGTTTTGTCAATGTGAAAGGCAATTTAAGAAAATATCACTGATTATATTCTTATAATTAAATTTATTTTTAAAATTTGTATAGTTTATATTTAAAACGGTGTATGTCCACCACATTCACACTTCCTAAAAACATCCCCTTGGTAGTTAGGCCTAGAGCAGTATGAATTCAAAATAGCACTCAGTACTTTTACACATAGGGCCTACCTGATCAAACGGGTACCATTGTGGATAAATTTGAGAAGACCAGCTTGCTCATGTGAAGTGAAAAACTACGGTAAGGCTTGGCTTTCCCTTCGTGAAATGGATACTGGCATGTCGATTTCTTTTGCAAAGCTATGCCGAGAGTGTCTCTGTGAAATGGACACACGGTATACAAGTTGAGATCAGTCTCAAACAGTCCACATCGAGCTGCAATCAATTGCCCTTCGCTTTCAATATCGTTGCCACTTATTGCACACTGTCTTAAATGATTATAAATAGGTCTGGCACATTCACTTAACTTCTTCAGTCCAGATTCACTCGGAAATCGCGGTACAGCGCATTTTGTATTTACTGCATTTAATATACACACGACAGAACAACTGTCACTGACGTCTGACATATTGTTTACATCAGCAACACAGAAGAGCTCTCAGAGGGAAGTAACTCTTATTAGCACTTGACCTGTTGAAGGCCAATTTTCAAATTAAAACAAAACACAAGTTTCCTTTTTTTTATCAGAGTTTTTTTTTTAATTAATGAAAACACGTTACAGTATGCATTTTAGTTTATATATCATAAGTTGATTATTTGTGTGTAGCCCATGTAAATTAACGTCTCTAGCTAGGCCTATACGTTATAAAATTATTAATAACAAGTCTCTGTCTCGGTGTCTGTCCAGAGTCATAGGCGCTTCAGTTACATTATTTGTTCAATGATTGACTGCAAAATATTAAAAATAATTAATTTATTAATAAATGAATATGTTACAATAAGCAATTATATATCAACATGAAAACAAAGAAAAAAGTTTATAGTTTTCGTAGTCATGCATGCATGTATTAGCACCCCACTTTTCCTAATTCTACGTATATATTAAATTTTAACTCCTAAAAATTTTACATTTTTTCCAGTAATAGTATTGTTTTTTAGAATAACATTTTTTAAATTGATCAAGTAAGATAAGTATTCACAAAATTGTAATTGTGAAAACCATTTTCATAATCCTTCTTACATTTATGGTTCTTCAATTGCTTTATGTAAAGAAACTTTATAGAGAGTTACATGTATATACTTTAGCTCGTCGTAATGTATATTATAGTTAACAGCTCAGAAATGTTGTAATGCATTAATAAAGTACAAAAATTACTTTTGTTAAAGTCTAATACAATTTTTTTTTTCAATTTACAATGTTATCATTTCTAGAAGAAAAAAAATTAAATCTGTAAATGTGCATGTCAAAAGTTAATTCATTTCCTTTGTTGCTAGGGGGAATTTCCTGTTGCTATGGCGATTAGTATTTGAACAATATTCTTGGATTTATTAAGAAGTCTCAGAAATATTTTCCTACTTTAAAATTTGATTTTGGTATCCAACGATAGCATTTAATTCGATAAATAACTCGCACAATTGACAATTTTTCTCTTTTTCTTAATCAAAACATCCATTTTTGTTGCTAGGCAACCGACCGTAAATATAAAAAAACACACACTTTTGAATTTAAATTCCAAAAAAGATGTTTCTCTGCCTTTATGAAAAATATACCATACTCTTGTATCATGCCAGAAGTTTTAGATATATGGCCTTGAAAATTGTCAAAATTAACAAAAATGCTGAATCAGCAAAAAGTGCAAAACATGCATATCTTCCATTGCCTGTAAAAGAAATATCTTAAAATAAAAAGTCTATGTATTACATTGTTTTATCATTTTAAATGTTTATCTTTTTGATAACATTATTTAAAAACCCCTCTGGTAATATACACATTCAATTTCGAGCCTTTAAGTTTAGTGATATATTTGACCATCCACATGGAAAATTGACTGGTTGCTAGGGAAACTTTCTTTGGCCATGTTTCCATAGTAACCAGGACCCAAAATAATTTTCATTTTACATATGTGGTTCATAGTGTAAGAGAAACCTATATGTGAAAAATCATCGAATTCTGAGAACCCTCATGATTCACCTTTTGTCTGATTCTTACAGAGACCTGTACTTAATATATGGTTGATGCCGTAATAAATTTATGCCCTTCGCCCCATTATGTCTTTGATTCTCTGTGCCAATTTATATTGATACTTTTATTAGGGGTTGCTTTCTTCGCATCTCATGTCATCTGCGCAGGGGGAATAAGGAAGCATACAAAATATTCTACCTCGACTAAATCAGTGCTACATTGTGACGTCATAGTAGGCGAGATGACGTCAAGTTTAGAACACAACGTTTCGTTATTATGGTATTTTGAGATGCAATTTAACTCTAGAAATTTAATAGAAACGTGTATACATTAACAAAAATAAAATGTTCATACTTTGTTTTGCTGTAGTCTGTCATTTTGATTAAAATCTACCATCGATGACGTCATATATGTACATCGAGTAACTTGGGAATTGATCATGTCGTGTAAAGAGAATTTGGCTAAGACGGCATGTACAAACCATACGTAATATGGAGTTTAAAAGCTAACATCTTGATTATTTTGTGAAATTCATATGGAGTTCAGTGCAGCAGAACAACAATAAGCCGTATATTTCAAAACATAAGATTTGTACAGATCGAAAGTTTGCCTTCTAAAATACTTGGAAAGTGCATCTAGAATCCCGAGTTAAATAGGGTTTTGCAAAAAATCTCGGTTCATATGTAAAAAATTCAAAACATCGGGTAAGGTTTCGTGCGAATGTGTGGAATAATTATTTTACCTACGGGACAGTGGGATTCTAGCAGCACTTTTTAGGTGAAATAGATGTTTTTCTACTACATTTTTAGCTCAAAGAAATTATATAACTCCAGGGTATTGCTGTTCTGTTAGCTTTTTTATTAAGGAAAACTTCGCTTTTAATAGTAGTCACGTGATGCCGTGGTGGTGGTGCACGCCGTTGCATTAGACACTCTTTTATCTTTATGCTATAGATAATAATAGTTTGCGTTTCTCAGTGGTTTTTGTGAATTATCAAACTTAATTTTATTTAAAAAGTCTAAATTTACAGATAAATGACTTATATGCTTCCTTTACATACCCGCGTGATAATCAGAAATTCCATTGAGAATAATGGATCCTTCAGTACATCAGAAAATTGATCAAAAGGCGTGGAGGGTGATTTTATTTTACAATTAAAAAAACCCTAGGAAGACTAAAATGTGGATGCTAGGAGATCTTCCTGGTGAGAAGACGTGGCTACATGTTTTGAGGAATATCAAGAGACTGGAAACAATTTATTTGAATTATGTTAAATCTTCTAAATACATAAGAAAGATATGACCAATAATGCAGCATCTGTGTTTGAAATACAAGTATTCAGACAATATTATACAATATGCTCAGAAAAATATATTACTTCTTTATTGTATGTTAAGATAAATGGTAATTTAATTTAGTTCAAGATGATTTTGTTTTGGCATAAATATCCATATATACAGCATAAATCCAATAATTGCTAAGATTGCTTACTTGATCCATTCATTGAAGTGATAAAACCCAAATTTAATGCACATTTATTTCCAGTAATATAAATGATTAACAACACATGTCTGTATGTTTGATTATACATTTAAATCAATAGCACATTTATTCATTAGTCACTTAACTTTTATCTGATTCATAGAGGTTACATGTAACATTTACAAAAATATGGGAAAAATAATTCTTTCTACGATACACAAATTCTTTTACAGGCGATTTTTTTTATCAATGATATTCAAAAATAGTGTAAAAATGTTTTGAAATGTGTTATAGATTTGAATGTATATTAGTGACGAAATTAAAAGAAAATAGAAACAATTTCAAATATCTTCGTAATATGTTAAAAAATCCTGAAGGCATGAAACAGTCTTACAGGGATTATTCTCAAAACAGACGTGAAAAGAAATAAAATCACGATGAAGTCTTCTATAAAACCACACTGATACATTAACAAGATTCTAGCCAGGTTTACATTGGTATGACCCTGTCATCCCCCGGTATGTTCACACCACACTCGATCCATTTTTCGTACCAGCGATAGGTCATTGTGGGTGTATTGCCTATTGTTATGAACGAAAAAGTCTTTCCTCTATAACTTCGATAGAAACCTTTAAAATACATAGTTTATAATTACTATAATTATCCTTCATTGGAATTATTCGTTGAAATTCAGGTGTTAACCTGAAGACAATAAAGAAATAACTCTACATTCAAAAAATTGTTCAGAGTTGTAATAAACAAAAACATGGATTATCAAAAAATCAGACACGCAGCACAGTTTAATTTGTACTGGAAAACTTAACTTTGACATCATACCAGATGTACGTCATACAACATTTCTTTTAAATACCACAAAATGAATTAATTTGCTAATATAAGCAGTAAGAAATAATCAAACTACATGAAAACTTACGACAGCGTGTTGTTTTGTCCCACATAACAAGTTATAAACAAGTCACTGATCGCAATACACTTGTCAATGTGACGGCATATTGAAAACGTGACGTAGTTTGTATGCAGTGAGAGACAGATCAAGTAATAATTTTTCAACAAAAAATGTATTCTAATTAGATAAAATATCAATTAGAATTTAGATAGGATCGCAGCACTTTTTAGAGACTACAATGCGTGTATTTATAAACTTAACTATTTAAAAACTAAACTTTGAATTTTAACTTGGTTATGCCCTTTCACTAGTGAATAATATGTATTATTATATAGTCTATTTATAGTCCCTACATAATCTATACAAACGCAAACAGTTCATAACACTATAATTCCAATCTTAATTTTATTTATTGATTCCTTGTGTTTTGATTGGACGAGAACAAATTCAAGAAAAAGTTTACACATCGATGAATTTTTCAACCAGAACTACTTTCTTAACTGTTGTAAAAACAATGAAAACAGATACTTCTAGTCCGTTTTAGCTAAATTATGATTACAAGAAATTTATCATAAAAAAATGAATGAATGAATGAAAGAATGAAAAGGAGATAAACATGACTGAGAGACGGGAATATTATGTTTATGTCACTGTCGGATCACGAGTGTGAATTTTTGAAATCGCTGATCATGCTGTCATTTTCTCGACGTTCCATATCAGCCCAGTTGGTATCGTTGTGATAGGGAAAAGAAACGTACCTCAGACCCTTACCTTTTCAGCATCAAATTCATATATTTACATCCTACAGATCCCATATTCTCCCTAAATCTTTGAACGAACCAGAGCAAATCGAGGACGTCGTCGGTCTGCAACTTTCGTCATGACGTCAACATTGCCATGGTCAAGGACGAATTATTTCGGTGAATACGCTTATTTACGATATTTGTTTACTTACTTAACATTCAATGAGTTTTCATAAGTATCATTATTGATTGTTTTGACAATTATAGTTGGATTTTATCTATATTCATCTTGTATACGTTTCTTTGCGGCATAAAATATTCCTACGCCGTACAAAATAACGGATTGTATGGCGGCCTCAAAGAGAAATAATTTTAATAATTCAAAAAATCGTAATTGGAATTATAAGAATTAAATGTTCTTTTTTCAGAATTTATCGATCTGTAAACTCTGCCTTTTTACTCACAAACTTTACATAGAAGCACTTTTTTTCAGTTTGTGAGTAAAAAGACAGAGTTTACACATCGATAAATTCTGAAAAAAAGAACGTTTAATCCTATAACATATTCACCGGATTTTAGGCCGTATTCACCGGAGGGTCAATGCACGTGCAGCGGCATTGTGACGTCACATTCAAAACATCGAACAACGTTGTAAACAATGGTTGCAACGGCCGCAACTTGCATGACATGCATGAATTTTTTTCAAAGAAAAAAGGCTTTACCTCGGTCAATATGAATATTTTGCTGGTGAATAACAAACCATATTCAACCCCAAAAGAGTCAATAATTGTATAATATTTATATGTGTCATCAATACTGCAAGTAAATGTGCTAAAATCACGTGACTGCCGCACCACGCAACGTCCAAATGTAAAATATAATCGTCCTCGATCTGTAGTTATTGACCATAATTACAATTATCCGCTATAAATAATGTACTAAAAATAAGCGCCATCCTGATTATGAATACATTTTTAAATACACAATATTGTCGATATTTCCATTGCGCACCTTTACTGTACTGCGCATGAAGTTGCTGAACAAACAAGGAAATGTCACGAAAAAAACACATTTCCATTAAATGCAATTATGCCTTCATGTTACAACAATTTAGGGTGTAAGTATTACTGCACTACATGTAAATACAAATAAAATGACGAAGGACTTTTTTGTCTTAATTTGTAAAATGATGCACAGATTTAGTTAAGTCTAAACCATATCTTTTTTTAAATATAAAGAAAATATGAATATTGCAAAGTTTTGCGAAATTCAACTGCATTGGTAAAGCAAGCAGAATGCAAAATATAAATTCTGGAAAAACAATATAATATCCATTGCATCGTTGTATTATCCGAGAAAGTCTCATCAGACTTTTATCTGTAGTGGTAAACTCGAAATCAATTAAGCATTGGAGCAGTGATAAAAAATATGTTCTGATCATCTTTCTTGTTTGCATCAAAATTATCGTTTACTATTGTAACTTCGATTTATTTTAATGCTAAAAAAAACTAACAGTTTTGAATGAGTAATGATTGAACATAATGTGAACAGCCATACAAAGAAAGTTTTTAAATTTTAAATTTTTGGCATCCAGGAATTTCGAGAAAAGAGGTAAAATTTCGCAGTTGGCTTTTTCATAGAATATTACAACATTGCACTAGGATTTCTGTATCTCTTTTGAATCGATGATATGCATTTCGAAGAACTATTTATTTGGAAACGCGATATCAAGATTTTTTTTTTCAATTTCCTTAGTACATGTATGTACAACAATTTTCTTTACCTAGTGTGTTTGGTGATATTTCGTAATCTCCAGGCAATACACCGTTCCGGTTTGTCCCCAGAAGTGCACAGTGATCCTCACCAGTACCAGACCCATCAGCAATGTTATAATATTTGCCGGTCAAGGTTTTACTCAGAAACAGTTTGTATCTATAAATGTTGACAACATGTTGGAAAAATAATTCATTTTCATCACTACTTAAGTGTACAATAGCTCTTGTGTTTGATATTACGATTAAATATAACAGTGAACATTTCTTGATATTAAGAGTTTTTATCGAGTTTGATAGTAGGCTTACAATTTTAAAAATACTAAGGAAATACTGCGAGATGCGATCAAAACGCTACAAATATGTATTTAAATTTTTAAAGAAACCTCAATCAATATACATATACATGTATATATAAACAGCTTCACATGTTATCATTTACATTTTGATTCCATGTGTTTTGTCATATCTAATTAAAAAGTGAAATCAAATTAAAGGCAAGTGAAAGTTTTCAGGGCATTAAAAAAATGAGATCTGAGAAAGCTAAGAAATTCTTTTGATATATGTTTGATAACTTAAAATTAATTTTTCGATATAATTCCTGTGTTTCAAATCTGCATATCCATATTTGATATAGACGGTATTAATACCTTGTAGAGTTGCATGTCATCACACCGAGATAGGGAGTAGAAGAATAGTTTGTCTTCTTTACGTACTGGGCTCCACCTTCACATCCATTCCAGCTATTGTCATACTCAAAACTATACAGCAACCAACAGTGGCTTGATTCTAAGCAGTCTAGATGTAAAGTTATGCATCATACTTGAACATATCAAGATTTTACAGGTTTTGATGATATTAAAGACAGCCAATTTTTACAATTTTTCAAACCAAAATATCATTACGAATAGGTAGCTATATATGATGAGTATATATGCGTCTGAAGGGTATTATTTTATTGTGTTTCAAGTGTTTTAGAAGGAACAAAATCCCTATGAAAAAATCCGCTAAAAAAAGAAATACCTCACTTCTTAATCTTAAATATGAAATTTAAAGTACAGAGGTATAAGATGTTTTTTTAAACATTAAACATTGAGTCCGTTAAATTTAAGCCTCGAAAATTTTTAGGTTAAAGTGTGAGTGCATTACAAACTTTGAGCATGAAGTTTGGAAAGAAGGTCTTGCTTTATAGCCATAGAAGTGATATTTCGTAAGTCTTTCATCATCTTCAGTATGGTTTCTGTGTAGCTGGTTATCACGCCTTGTGTTTCAGAGTGTACTATTTCACTCCCATTGTGCAAGACATCCAATCTATCTTGAATCTTTTTAAGCTCAGATACAAAATCACTCACTTTTTTCTGTAATTCAATGAAACTGAAGTACTCAAAGCTTTCTTAGTATCTCATCTAAACAAATTGACAAAGTACTTAACGAAAAGAGTATTCGAATTCAAAGGTTCATGAAACAATACAAACATTACAAAAACTATTTTTACTTTAAAGGATAAATACAGGAGTGCTTGGTAAATAAAAATTTCACAAAGCTCAAGTAAGCCATACTGCTACATGCCATCATAGATACATGTAGCAAGTTACTTTCTAAACGTCTGAATAAGATAAAAAAAAGAATGGAAAATAATAACTATCAGTTGGTTGAATGAAACATACTTTTTTGGTTAAATACTGGTTGGCAAATTAATGAAAAAAGGCATCTTTTGAATATTACTTGGATTAAAGTGAGACGTTTGTATTTTATTCTCATGTTTAAAAGACCACAACAGCGGATTATCATAATATTATGCAAAATTTCTTTTTCAAATGTAAACTTAACTTTAAATCTGCATCTCAACTTGTATGCCATTAAGAATGCTTAGGTGGCAGAAGGAGTTTTTTAATTGGCATAAATGTGCTAAGGGTGAAGGCATACTTGAGATAAAAACAACAACAACAAAAGATAATTCGGGAGAGTTTATCATGAATTCGGCTGAAATTACCGAAAAACTAGAAAACATGTCAAATAGTAGTATATTTTTTTTGTAATAATTTTGCTACCTTGAACGTAAAAAAGTACATCAAACAAGGGGTATCTTAGTCTTCGTAAGAAATCTGGTGACAATCTTAATTATAAAATGAATTTATTGGTTCAATTAATTTATTCGGTCATCTTAGTAATGAAAAGTTCAGACTTTTTCTCTGATCCTCATCATAATTGCTAGAAAAACATGTTTCATTTCATTTGCTAGATCTTGACCTTAAGTACATTATTGTATGTAATGATTATGATAGAAACAGTTGTACATACCTTGGATGATGTACTTAAAATTGATTTCGTCAGTATAATTATGGAGAAGTCCCACAGAATTATTAACGTTACGTAAGTCATTATGTATTTTTACAATTCTATTAGATGTTTCATCATGGTTAGATTCCATGTCTTGTTCTAGTTTACTAAACATTGTTTTATATTCAAGCTGCGCGTTCACTATCCTTTTATATGTGTCATTATGGTTTAATTTCATCTTCTGTTCAATTTCACTGAAGATCTATTCATATTCACGCTGGTTTTTTATTATCCTTTCCGATGTGTCGTTTTGGTCAATTTTCATCTCCTGTTTTATTTCACTCAACTTTTTTTCATGCTCATGCTGCTCATTTATTATCATTTCAGATGTATCGTTATGGTCCTGTTTCATCTGTGCTATTTCATTTAACACTTTATTATACTCATGCCGAAGATCATCGGTACTTCTTCTTATTTCTTCTGCGTTGGTTTTCATGGTTGCCATTTCATTTTTCAAGATTATCATGTCACCGACCAGTGAATACACTTGTTTTAGTAATGATATCCTTATCAATGTTTCTTGGTTTATCTGGTTCTGTAGATTGTTAATGACAATTTCATTCGGTTCGCATGCGGATTTTACACTAGTATCATCTTCTGCCTTCTTTTCTGTCAGTGGTGAGTGGGAATCCACCACGGCAAATAATATCCACAGATATGCACAATTCAAAAATATCATCGTTCAAATGCTCAAAACTTCGAGGTTTGACGTTGTTAAAGTCTTTCCCAAGCCCACGCGCAAAATGTTGTGATTTGCACAGGTTTTAGCTATTTGTAATATAATTGTAAAGTGTTTAGCGTTACTTTATTAAATAAAATTAGAAAAGTTTCATAACCTATCAAAACAATGAATTTGCATAAACACTGCATCTTAAGTACTTATTTCTCATTTGGTGTAGTACAGGAAAAATATAGGAAAAATAAGTAAAATGCCATGCCCCCAGGACGCGTTACCAAGCATGTATCAATTAGAAGCGGCTTGACTGATGGTGGTTTTCTTTAAGAAACAATGCCTTCTTAAATCAAATTTCAGAGATGAATCAAATCTTTGATTTTCATGTATAATTTTGTTTCAAGCGCAATCTTGTTTATAACGTTTATCAAGATACACTAACTTATTTTTTTTATAAAAGCAACTTGAGCTGTAATTTTTTTCTGGATCTCCCCTTAGTATGATTTTGTAAACAAATTATAGAATGACTTTTTTTTATCTTTTCTATGACAATTTTCACACAACACCTGTATCTTGTTTTTATGATTGAGGTGTATGAAGTTTTCAGAACACAAATTTTACAATCATAAAATTATTGCTAAACATCAATAAAACATATAAATCGAAAAGCTGCAATGTACTTCTGTATCTCAAAATAACTTTTAGCAATTCAAGTTTCGGTATTATTAGTCCAAAATGTGGAACAGTTACAACAGTAAATAACACAGCCAAAATAGTATTTGAGGAAATGTCCTCTCTCTTCATTTGAGTTTTGTAGAATTTAAAGAACGTTACTTAACATAGCTGTCTACCACAAGAATT
>PRKT01001992.1:14210-38937 GCA_003671525.1 Saccostrea glomerata | reverse complement strand
CAGCGCTTTTTTCTTGATAACAATCTGCAGATCTTGTGATTTTGAAGAAATTGTGTTCAACCCTTATTCAGAGATTCCTTTTAGTTGTGTAGATATGATGAATGGAAAAATTTAGGGGCCATCGCTCAAGGTCCTTAATGGGGCCGTTTTACAAAAATTCGAAGTATGCATATTGTTAAGAACATCATACTGACCATTTTTTATTCAATATTGCTTATTAAAGTATCCCCCCTTTTTGGGATATAAATCGTCAAAGATTTGACATTCTGGCCCCTTCTGACCCCTGATTACGTCACATATAATCAAAATCTTATCATATAGTGTTGAAAATTGTTAAGATGAATACTTTTGCTTCAGTAATGTGTAACAAAATATTGATCATTAGAGAGTTATAGATAAAAGTTTCTGGGTCCCTAATTTGAGTGGTCAGCCCCATTTTCTTGGTATCAAATGAAAGGTCTTGTGATTTTGGAGATTTTTTTTGTTCAGCACTTATTCAAAGATTTCTATTTGTTATGGAGATATGCTAAGTGGAAATATTTAGGGGCCACCCCTCCAAATCCTTTACGGGGTCGTTTTACAAAAAATTGAAGTATGTACATTGTTTAGAACATCATTCTGATCATCTTTTGTTCAATAATGCTTATTAAAATATTCCCCCTTTTTGAGATATAAAGCGTCAAGGATTTGAATTTTGGCCCCTTCTGACCCCTAAATACGTAACATATGATCAAAATGTTATCTTATACTGTTGCAAATTGTTAAGATGAATACTTTTGCTTCAGTAATGTATACATGTAACAAAATATTGATCATTAGAGAGTTATAGATAAAAGACTTTTGGCCCTTCTGAGCCCTTAATTTGAGGGGTCAGCCCCATTTTCTTGGTATCAAATGAAAGGTCTTGTGATTTTGAAGATTTTTTGTTCAGCACTTATTCAGATTTTGTTTTTGTTTTTGAGATATGCTAAATGTAAATATTTAGGGGCCACTCCTACAAGTCCTTAATGGGCCGTTAAAAATTTTAAAAAAATCAAAGTATGCATATTGTTTTGAACATTATTCTGACCATCTTTTGTTCAATAATGCTTTTCAAAATATCCCCCTTTTTCGAGATATAAAGCGTCAAAGATCTGACATTCTGGCCCCTTGTGACCCTTAATTACGTAACATATTGTCAAAATTTTATCATATATTTTTGTAAACTGTTAAGATGACAACTTTTGCTTCAGTAATATAAAACAAAATATCGACCATTAGAGAGTTATATATAAAGACTTTTGGCCCCTATGAGTCCCTAATTGGAGGGGTCAGCCCCATTTTATTGGTATCAAATGAAAGGTCTTGTAATTTTGCACATTTTTTCTTCAATATGTTTAAACAAATTATGAACAGGTATGAAGAAATGGAACGAAATGTGTCAAATTTTGTGAGATATTTCTGAGACATTTTTTCGAGCCCTACCGAGCTCCGGCACCTTTTGCGCTAGAAAGATTTGGAGACCCAATTACAACTCACCAAACCTTCCTCTATTTTCACTGAAAATCTTAAGTCGATATCTTAAGTCGTTTCGGAGGAGTTTCCTGGACAAGCCGACCCTCTGAAAATCAGAAAATCCTAAATATCTCGAGATAAGAAGTGACATCATCAATCAAAAAAAATTCCAACAAGGTTCAGATCAATACCTACCAGATCTGAAAGTTTCGTGAAATTTGGACGAGTCGTTTCTGAGAACTAGCGTGCACAAAATCGGTTGGAATAATAAAAGGGAAAAAGAAACCGAACGAAAACAAAAAGGTCTTCCGTTGGAGACGGAAGACCTTAACTAGATGCGTTCTTGTTGCTAGGGCAACAAGCAGGTCTTCCGCCTGACTTTTCGTTAAAAATCTCTGCGCCATCAGGCAATGAAATAGATTTCAGAATGTATTTTTATCGTTTACTTTCATTGACAGCAGTCTCTCAACATAAATCGTGTTTAAAATATAGCTTATAAAAATCATCCAAATCTTCTATTCATTATAAAAAAGTCATATGCAACTGAAAAAAGACAGAAACAAAGAAAATTTTTTTGCAACGCCCCCAGCGGGATTCGAACCCACGACAGTGAGACAAAATTTGGATCGGTCATATCTTTGCAACGAATGTACGCATGAAAATTTTGAAAACATATTTACATTTCTTAAAAGATACTCTATCAACTCTGTGATTTCCAAAGAAAAATAATGAAAAACAAAAAAGTTGAAAAATTAGACTTTTAGAATTCACTTCCGTTTGCCACCGGAAGTCAGAACGACGAAAAATGAAGGTCAATCAACACATCTACATTCGATGTTCTATCACGTCCGTAAGTTTCAGTTTTATATCTGTTACTGTTTTCGAGAATATTTTGCGACAAAATTCCATTAAAAAAATACAAACTTCCCCAAAAAACGCGAACGGAAGTAAATTTCGAAAAAGTGAGGGACACCCCTGGAGATATTAACATGATGCACCATCCCTGAAAAAATCGTTCAAATTGAACCACGCACAGCGGAGATATGACCTGTACTATGAAAAGTGGAATAATTATAATAACTAGATGCGTTCTTGTTGCTAAAGCAACAAGCAGGTCTTCCGACCTACTTTTCTTTAGAGTTCTATGCTGTGTCATCACAAGAAATAGATTTCAGATTGTATTTTTTTCGTTTACGTACATTTACAGTAGTCTCTCAACACATATAATAATTATTATAGTTATCTCACAAAATATCTCAAAATATAGCTTTTTAAATTCGGTAAAATCTTCCATACATGTAATAAAAGTGAGAAAAGTAATTTGCAAAAGAAAAAAGACAAAAACAAAAAAAAAAATTTGCAACGCCCCCAGCGGGATTTGAACCCCCGACAGTGGGACAAAGTTTGGTTCGGTCATATCGTTTCAATATATGCACGCATCAAGATATTGAACACATATTTAGAATTCTCATAAGACACACTATAAACCCTGTAAATCCTAAAGAAAAATATTGAAAAACAAAAAAAAGTTGAAAAATGGGACTTTTTGAATTCACTTCCGTTAGCGACCGGAATTGCCGACGACGAAAAATAAATGTCGTTGTCCATTACGGAGTTCGATGTTCTTTCACCTCAGTGAGTTTCACTTTCATATCTTTACCTGTTCTCGAGAAAACTGCTGGGCAAAATACCTTTTAAAAAATACAAAAATCCCCAAAAATCGCGAACAAAAGTGATTTTCGAAGATATTAACATGATGCACCATCCCTGAAAAAATCGTTCAAATTGAACCACGCACAGCGGAGATATGACCTGTACTATGAAAAGTGGAATAATTATAATAACTAGATGCGTTCTTGTTGCTAAAGCAACAAGCAGGTCTTCCGACCTACTTTTCTTTAGAGTTCTATGCTGTGTCATCACAAGAAATAGATTTCAGATTGTATTTTTTTCGTTTACGTACATTTACAGTAGTCTCTCAACACATATAATAATTATTATAGTTATCTCACAAAATATCTCAAAATATAGCTTTTTAAATTCGGTAAAATCTTCCATACATGTAATAAAAGTGAGAAAAGTAATTTGCAAAAGAAAAAAGACAAAAACAAAAAAAAAAATTTGCAACGCCCCCAGCGGGATTTGAACCCCCGACAGTGGGACAAAGTTTGGTTCGGTCATATCGTTTCAATATATGCACGCATCAAGATATTGAACACATATTTAGAATTCTCATAAGACACACTATAAACCCTGTAAATCCTAAAGAAAAATATTGAAAAACAAAAAAAAGTTGAAAAATGGGACTTTTTGAATTCACTTCCGTTAGCGACCGGAATTGCCGACGACGAAAAATAAATGTCGTTGTCCATTACGGAGTTCGATGTTCTTTCACCTCAGTGAGTTTCACTTTCATATCTTTACCTGTTCTCGAGAAAACTGCTGGGCAAAATACCTTTTAAAAAATACAAAAATCCCCAAAAATCGCGAACAAAAGTGATTTTCGAAAAAATGAAAAACACGTCTGGAGATATTCTCATGATGCATCTTCCTCGAGAAAATCTTTGAAATCTGTCTACGCATAGCTGAGATATCGGCTGTACTATGAAAAAAGAATAATAATAATAATACTAGATACGATCTCGTTGCGAGCAACGAGTGGGTCTTCCGTTCGATTCATGATGAGATGAGATAAGATTTTGATTGAGATTTTCATTCTAAAGTAATGATTTTCCATAATCTATAAAAGACATTGAACATTTAAGACTTAAAAAATCGGCTTTTGGCCCCTCACGCCCCCTAATTTTAAGAATCAGCCCTTTTTATTCATATCATCTTAAAGCTTTTTGATCACTTTTTGTTGAACAACCATTCAGAGATTCTTTTTCGTTTTCGAGTTATTTGCATGAGTAATATTTAGGGGCCAACCCTTCAACTCCTTAATGGGGACGTTTAGTGAAAAATGAAAGGTTGCATATTGTTCAGATCATGATTTTGGACATCTTTTTTTCAATATAACTTATCAAAATATTTCTCACTTTCAAGATATAAAGAGTCAAAGAATAAGCATTCTGGCCCCTCGTGGCCCCTAATTATGTACCATACGACATAAAAATCATAAAATATAGTTGTTAATGGTTGAGTTAAACATCTTTGCTTCAGTAATGTTACAAAATATCAACTGATAAAGAGTTATCGATTAAAGACTTTTGGCCCCGCTTGGCCCCAAATTTGAGTGCCCAGCCCCTTTTTCTTAATTTCTTCTTAAAGCTGTTATGATTTTAAACACTTTTCGTTCAACAACTATTCAGAGATTCGTTTTCGTTTTGGAGTTATTTGCAAAAGAAATATTTAGGGGCCAACCCTTCAACTCCCTAACGGGGACGTATAGCAAAAAATGTAAGGTAGCATATTGTTCAGAACATTATTTTGAACATCTTTTGTTCAATATTACTTATCAAAATATTTCTCACTTTCGAAATATAAAGCGTCAAAGATTTGGCATTCTGGCCCCTTTTGGCCCCTAATTATGTACCATACGACATGAAAATGATAATATATAGTTGTAAATGGTTGCGTTAAACATTTTTGCTTCAGTAATGTATTTCAAAATATAAACTGTTAAAGAGTTATCAATTGAAGACTCTTGTTCCCTCTTGGCCCCTTATTTGAGTGCCCAGCCCTTTTTTCTTGATTTCATCTTGAAGCTTGTAGGATTTTGAACACTTTTTGTTCAACAACTATTCAGAGATTCTTTTTCGTTTTGAGGTTATTTGCAAAAGAAATATGTAGGGGAGTTATTTGCAAAAGAAATATTTAGGCGCCATTCCTTCAACTCCCTAACGGGGACGTTTAGCGAAAAATGAAAGGGTGCATATTGTTCAGAACATGATTTTGAACATCTTTTGTTCAATATTACTTATCAAAATATTTCTCACTTTCGAGATATAAAGCGTCAAAGATTTAGCATTGTGGCCCCTTGTGGCCTCTAATTATGTAATGTACAACATTAAAATCATAATCAACAGTTGTAGATTGTTGAGATAAACATTTTTGCTTCAGTAATGTATACAAAATATTGACTGTTAAAGAGTAATTGATTAAAGACTTTTAGCCCCTTTTGGCCCCTTATTTGAGTTCCCAGCCCTTTTTTCTTGATTTCATCTTGAAGCTCTCAGGATTTTTAACACTTTTTGTTCAACAACTATTCAGAGATTCTTTTTCGTTTTCGAGTTATTTACATAAGAAATATTTTGGGGCCATCCCTTCAACTCCCTAATGGGGACGTTTAGCGAAAAATGAAAGGTTGCATATTGTTCAGAACATGATCTTGAACATCTTTTGTTCAATATTACTTATCAAATTATTTCTCACTTTCAAGATATAAAGCATCAAAGATTTAGCATTGTGGCCCCTTGTGGCCCCTAATTATGTATATACAACATTAAAATCATAATCAACAGTTGTAGATTGTTGAGATAAACATTTTTGCTTCAGTAATGTATACAAAATATTGACTGTTAAAGAGTAATTGATTTAAAGACTTTTAGCCCCTTTTGGCCCCTTATTTGAGTTCCCAGCCCTTTTTTCTTGATTTCATCTTGAAGCTCTCAGGATTTTTAACACTTTTTGTTCAACAACTATTCAGAGATTCTTTTTCGTTTTGAGGTTATTTGCAAAAGAAATATTTAGGGGCCATCCCTTCAACTCCCTAATGGGGTCGTTTAGCGAAAAATGAAAGGTTGCATATTGTTCAGAACATGATCTTGAACATCTTTTGTTCAATATTACTTATCAAATTATTTCTCACTTTCAAGATATAAAGCATCAAAGATTTAGCATTGTGGCCCCTTGTGGCCCCTAATTATGTAACGTACGACATTAAAATCATAATAAACAGTTGTAGATTGTTGAGATAAACATTTTTGCTTCAGTAATGTATAACAAAATATTGACTGTTAAAGAGTTATCAAAAAAAGACTTTTAGCCCTTTTTGGCCCCTAATGTGATGAGTCAGCACTTTTTTCTTGATATCATATTACAGATCTTGTCATTTTGCATAAATTTTGTTCACTATGTTTTTACAAAATAATTATACTTTAAAAGATATGATGCAAAATGTCTCAAAAAATCGGTCATAATTCGTGTCCTAAATTTTGACCCCTACCGAGCTTCCATACTAGGCACTTCCGGAAAATATCATGACCCAGGTGCAACATGGCAACATGTCTTCTATTATCCCTGAAAATTTCAGCTTTCTAGCTTGAACCGTTTTTGAGTTCCATCACAGACAAGGAGGTCCTCTAAATTTCGATCAAAGGGCAATAACTTCCGACCGGAAGTGAATATCCCTAAAATAATTTGCCGGAATTAACTTCAGATGCCAACAAACCTACCATGAAAATTTGAAGCAAATCGGACGAGACATCTCTGAGAAATCTTCTGCACAAATTTTGTAAAGAAAAAAAAAGGAAGAATAATAAGAAAAGTGAAAAAGAAACAATAGAATAATAGAAGGGTCTTCCGCTTAAGAGGGAAGACCCTAATAAAACAGAAGGAAAACAATAAGGTCTTCCGAAGAAAGTCGGAAGACCTTAATAATAGAAAACAGAAGAAAAACAATAAGGTTTTCCGAAGGAAGTCGGAAGACCTTAACTAGATGAGATCTCGTTGAGAGCAATGAGTAGGTCTTCCGTTGAACATCTCGATTAGATGAGATGTGATTTTGACTGAGATATTAGTTAAAAGAGAATGCCATTAAGTTTTTTTCTTCATTGAATTTAAAGTTTCTGATTTTTATCACGATAATATTTAAGGGTCACACCTACAAGTCCTCATGGGGGCCGTTTTACAAAAAATCAAAGTATGCATATTGCTTAGAACATGATTCTTGCCATCTTTTGTTCAATATTGCTTATCAAAATATTCCCCCTTTTCGAGATATTAACCATCAAAGATTTGACATTCTGCCCCCTTCTGACCCCTAATTACGTAACATATGATCAAAACTGTATCTTATTTTGTTGCAAATCTTTAAGATAAATACTTTTGCGTCAGTATTTTATAACAGAAAATTGATCATTAGAGGTTATAGATAAAAGACTTTTAGCCCCCTTGAGCCCTTAACTTAAGGGATCAGCCCCATTTTCTTAATATCAAACGAAAGGTCTTGTGATTTCAAAGATTTCATTTAGACATAGCAGAGATGCATTGTGTTTTTTTTTCAAAACCATTGGCTTTGCTTGTAATTCTTACATTAAAAATACATTGTGCCCATCGAAATTAAGAGGTTAAAACAAAGTCAAAATTGCCTATAACACCAATGTAAAGAAAATCCAAAACATTGATATTATAATCGTCTATCTCGTCTTTAAAGTATCATATTTTAGTGTGACTAAGGAAATTTTGCAAATTCAAGACGCCAGTGTAGATCAGAGCTGATCAAATTTTCAGATCTTCGTGACTTTGCAGAAGACAAAGTAGACAAGAAAATTCACAGGGTATTGTGTAACATATCAGGGAACATGTAAGTAAATAAGTATGAAAAAGCAGTTGCTTCAAAATATAAATAACATGGATGAGGCATGTATAAAGAAAATCAAATATGAACTAGAAAGTCTGCCTACATGTATATCAATGTGTGAAATTGACTGTTTTAGGTTTAAATTAATTTTGGACTTTAAATGTTATATTTAATTTTTGTTTTAGTGTGTTATTTAATATTCTGAAATTATTTTGTTTCTAGAATTGTATTTTACAATTTTGTCATATGTTATTTTTTTAGTATTCATTTAAGTACTGATTGGCACTCATCAGACACCTAAAAGGTATAGTGTTATGCCTATCAGGACCTTTTTATCATTTTAACAAACACAACGTATATTTTATTAAATTATCGGCATTTTTGATATCCATGTCATAAAAGCAATTCCTTAATTATTCAGGGTATCACGTTAACTCATTGTCAACATTAGTCATTTTTAACTCATAGTTCATTTTCCCATAAATACGATTTCCAAATTTTACTTATCATTTCGGAACTCGAGGCTGGATGTACTACCATCCACACGTCCGATTCGTTCTCCATCATGTTCTAATTTCTATTTTTAACAGTTTGGTATCTCTTATCTCACACTCACCAATATCGACATAGGAATGGAAATTACAATTGTTAACTGACAATACGTCGTCGATAACTCCAACAGGAGAAAGAGAGAGAGAAAGAGAGACAGAGACAGAGACAGAGACGGAGAGAGAGCAATACGTTCAAAATTTATTATTTGTAGACTTGATGAAGTACAGTTTTATAACAGGTGATACATGCATGGAGAACTTCAAAAGTTTTTTTTAAGTTGTTTTCAAAACATTTCATTTAAATATAGCACAGATGCATTGTGTTTTTAAAACCAATGGCTTTGCTTGTAAAGCTTACATTAAAAAAAACATTGTGCCCATCAAAATTAAGAGGTTAAAACAAGGTCAAAGTTGCCTATAACACCAATGTAAAGAAAATCCATTAACACAATTATCGTCTATCTCGTCTTTAAAGTTTCATATTTCAGTGTGACTAAGGAAATTTTGCAAATTTAAGACGCCAGTATAGATCAGAGCTGATCCTTTAGAGTCCCCGGGGTTTTAAATTTTCCAAAGTTGCTTAATCACACCAAAATCAATTGCCTCGTCTGCCCGCTGACAGATCAAATTCAATTTCAGCTCTGGGGCAGCACTCAGAGAAGTTTTACTTGGTTGAAATTATTACTGCTTGCAAAAGCATAATTTCTAGTTCGTATAGTTCCTTATGCATGACACATCCTTAAAGTATTCCAACATTGAAAAGGAATACCTTTCTTTGTTGTTAGCCTTACAGCATTTTGATGTTTATTGAATGTTACTTTACAATCAATTCTTGTAGTGCTAAAAAACGACAAATGAAGAGTGTTTCGGCAGTATCAATACTACATGTGACCTATATTTTCCGTTGGTGTGCCGCATTGAGAACTTCTTAGACACTACTATTTACAAAGGAACAAGTTTCTAAGATAGCCAGCGATTAGATATTCTCTCGTGTATCAAACCTACTAACAGCTTCCAATACTTGCACAGGAAAAGTGCTCATAGCCCATCCGTTTTCAAGGGCCTAATTAAAGGAAAATGTACCAGACAGCTGAGAAATACTAGTGATCAAGCTGTACTGGAAGAAAATTAAAAATTCATCTCAAAAGAAGAGGTTATAAACATTCCAATTTTTGAACCTGATATGCAAGAAACTTTTTCTGCAAATAGCATGTATCTTCTAAAAAAAATTAAAGAAGAAACACAACAAAAAGGCTGTACCAAACGTTTTGATCATCAAGTTTAACCCATGTATAAAGGGGTTAAGGGAACGATTTATGAAATATTGGAGTTACATACTTGATGATGATGTATGCAAAGAATTATTCACAACACCCCCTATGGTGGCATACAGCAAACACAAGAATATAGGCGCTCTTATTGATCCAAATCAAAATCAATTGAAGTTCAAAGATAAAGATTGATTTATGCATACGGTGGACCCCTGATAATGGCATGCCTTATCACAATTGAAACATGATATGTGGTATTAATACTGCCGAAACACTCTTTATTAATTTAACAAATGAGCAACTGACCAAATGCTTTATTATGAGTTTCGGGTTCAAAAAAATTTAAGACATGTCTGGATGTTAGAATGTCGTCGTTTTTTGCACTTGTATTTACGGATCACAACCCCCTGACATATTTGCATAAATTGTAAAACAAGAATCAAAGACTGACTAGAAAGAGTTTGTCGTTACAAAAATACTATATAACAATTAAGTGTATCAAAGGCAAAGACAATGTTATTGCAGATGCCTTGTCAAGAGTATCGTCAACCTACTATATTTTGTATTAATGTATATATGCTTTTCAATTTAAGTTTTTCATTCACATTAAAACTTTTAAGGGAAGAGGTGTTTTGATGTGCTTAATAAGTATATAATTAGTAACCTTAAGATGTTTCTAGAACATTCCAGAGTGGGTACTTTTTCTAGAACATTCTTGATTTTTGTGTATGTCAAAATTGTTCCAGGAATATCATGCCTTAATAACCTATAGAGTGTACTAGATTTATGATAATGTATAAATACCCTGTGAATTGTAAGCATGATATACATTGTTGTATAAGCACCATTGATGTACAAGTCAGATTGGCGTACTAAGAGACTGGGATATACTTTCACTGGGACATTGTGTGCAGCAACGGACACTCTGTTGTATGCATTTTTAAATTCTTGCTAAGTTTGTACTTTATGATTCATATATATATTACTGTAAATAAATTATTGTTAAGTTTAAACTGTGTGACTGATCTTCGCTGGCATTTAGGGTTATTCTGACCCATAAAATATTCATTTACTTAACAATATATATATATATATATTTTGGAAAAGCCAATTCCATACCTCTTAAAGAACATTAAATTTTTTGGGCATAATAAGGCTCAAATGTACCTTCTTCTTACCATTGTTAATTAACAATTCGTCGTCGATATATCTAAATTTCGAGTTGAAGGCCACGGCAAGAGTTTCCTTCTTTTCACACATAAGATTTTGCACAAATTCTGCTTCATGTGAATTTAAAAATAGGTCTGCTTATAACGAAGCACAATTTGCACCCATTAGAATTCCAATGGATTGTTGGAATACCTGGTCTCCAAAAACCACAAAGATATTTTAATCAGAAACTTAGGCATCTCATGACGTCAACTTCAGAGTACTTGTGTGTGCAATCAGAATGTGTTTTAACAAAATATTTTGCAAATGACCAATGACCAGGTAGGTAAATTTCGAGATCAATTTTTATTGATAAAGCAGCTAACAGCTTTCAAATATACAAAAAAGCCTGGACTTTAACTTATCGTGGGGAATATTTGAGTATCAAGTTGAAAAGTCGCATATTTTTAAGCTGTTGATTTTGGTAAAATCTTGTGATTTCAAATTATCCAAATGTTCTTTGGAAATTTTGAGTATCCACATCTGATTCATACCACTTTTTGAATATATTGTTGTACAGTACTCTTGAAGTTTTTCCTTCACTACTGTTAATATCTTAGTGAGGAGTAACGAAAGAAGCTCGGTTGAACATGTACTGGAACCTGCAATGTACCTTTGTTTTAAAGGATTTTTGTGAAGTTTCGGAATCGAATATATTCAGGGTAGTTTAAATTCATTTTGGCTCTGTGGAGAATTCAAGAAATATTTTGAACTGAATTATGATTTTGAAGAATTTCTGCCTTAAAAGGGGAAGTATGAGCATAAGTATGATTATCACTTGTAGAATTAAATCCAAGTTCTTTTGAAATACAATTTATATACTGAGCCTTACAAAAAAAAAAGATTGAGAGACCTTCAAACCGACTTCTCCTTATTCTCAATGAGGGTAAATCAATACATATAGATTAAAAAGTTTTTTTTGAAAGATATGATTATCAAATTAATTTCAAATCAATTACTAAAATTTAAGTCAAGAATTTTTGTTTTATACACATTTTCTTTTCAAAGTGCGTAAAATAGTACCAAAAAGTTGATTTACACTCTTAAGTAATAAAACAGCTAAAAGTACAAACAATGTAATCGTATCTGCTTTGCATTCTTCAAATCACGATAATCTAAAAATATTATCTTTACTGGTGTTTTAAATTTACAAGAGTTGCTTAATCACATTAAAATCTTACACTTTTAAGACAAGATAGACGATTTAATTTTAATCATATGGAATTCTTTTATATTGATGTGATAAAAAAAAGTAGTCCTTGTTTTAACCTCAAAATTCCAAGAGTCACAGTGTTTTCAAGACAAGATAATGGTCTTAAAAACACAAAGAATCTGTCTCCCCCCGAGCAATCTGTGAAAAGGTATATTTGTGTCGTTGTAAATCCAGGGCTGGGAATTATAACCGATATACCATTGTAAGATTGCAAAAAAGGTTTTTCATACTATGAGGTCAGCTTTAATATGTTTTTGTTACACTTATTCAGTGATGCTGTTTAGTAATGCCTATTGATAAATTTATAAGCTGCGACAGTATGCCCGGTCAGGAGCAATGTCCTTGCACGCGAAGTTTAATATGCAAAAAACTGACTCCATATCTCTCAGAGAGTCTGTCTTTGCTTTTAAAAAGTATTCTAATACGTCATGAATCCGGTTTAATTTTCCCGAGCGGATTTTTTAAACAATAAAATGCTTCCTTTGTTTGTTATTACTGGAATTAACCGAAGCAGCTGTTGCAGAAAAATACATAACCCGCGTAAGCGGGTAATGTAATTTTTTTCTGCAGTAGTTGCGACCGTTAATTCCAGCAATAACATACAAAGAAAGACATTTTATTGTTTACATTTATATCTGTTTAAATAATCATTTAAATTAGGATTAAAAAGATTAATTATTGTATTAATGATGATAACGTCTTTATACGTTTCATTGATGGAACAGCCACTGATCAAGAAATCTGTACATTCGACATACCTAATGTAGTTCATACACTGATTAATGCAGTGGGTTTTCTTAAGAAGTAAAGGAGAAAATATTCAGTGGATGTAAATATATAGTCATATAGACCGTGTCCAATTCTATTCCTTAGAATGTTAGGACTTGTTTTGGTTCGACTGTTTTGTCTTGAGCAATCGGGTCACCAATATCTGAACATATGGATTTAAAACTCTACGACTAAGCTAGTATGCTTTTACACGCTTAGTCGCATCCTCTACAGTCCCCGGGGGATAATTGATTAACTGCCGCCCCGCTTCACCGTCATTACATCCCAGAGCAAAATGAACAAGTACTTGCTCTTGAAAAACTTCCGGCGAAGTTCCGCCACCAAACGCTTTCTGGGCAGAGTCCATTACACGGTCCCCCCATTGCTCTTTAGCCTCGTCCACCCGCTGGCATATCGAGTTAAATTCCAGCTTTGAAGTGGCTCTCAGAGAAGTTCTACCGACAATTTATGAAATTAGTTGAAATTCATTAAGGCTTGCAATAGCATAATTTCTAGTTTGTATTTAATCTTCCTTATGTATGACACATCCGTAAAGTATTCCTTCATTGAAAAGGAATGCCTTCCTTTGTTATGGGCTTTACAGCATTTTGATGTATATTTGAAAATATATTTTAATTTATCGTGGGGAATAGTTGTGTATCAAGTTGAAAAGTCGCATGTTTTAAAGCTGTTGATTTTGGTTAAATCCTGTGATTTCAAATTATCCAAATGTTCTTTGGAAATTTTGAGAATCCACATCTGATTCATACCACTTTTTGAATATATTGTTGAACACTACTCTTGAGATTTTTCCTTCACTACTGTCAATATCCTAGAGAGGAGTGACAAAAGCAGCTTGGTTGAACATGTACTTGGACCCACAATGTATCTTAGCTTTTAAGGATTTTTGTGAAGTTTCGGAATCGAATATATTCAGGGTAGTTTAAATTCATTTAAGCTCTGTGGAATATTTAAAAAATATTTAAAACTGACATATGATTTTGAAGAATTTCTGCATTAGAAAAGGAAGTTTGAGCATCAGTAATAGTATCACTTGTAGAATTTAATCCAAGTTCTTCTAAAATACAAATTATATACTGAGCCTTACAAAATAAATTAGGCTGAGAGACCTTCTATTACACTTATCCTTGTTCTAAATGAGGGTAAATCAATACATATCAATTTAAAAAGTTTTTTTGAAAGATATAATTATCAAATTGATTTCAAATCAATTACTAAAATTTAAGTCTAGAACTTTTGTTTTATACACATTTTTTTTCAAAGTGAGTAAAATGGTAAAAAAAAATGTTGATCTTACATAAATAAGTATTAAAATGAGCCTTTCAATCTCGGTTGCTTACTTACAGCCAAATATAAGGGGTATCTTTTATAGGTTCCGATAACCATAATTTAAGAAAAATCTTTTATTTATTTTCCTACATTGGACCTTTTCTGTAAATTACAAAATTTTAACGAATCGGATTTTGAAAATATCAAAACTTGTAAACAATAACTAAATGACTTAAATTACTTACAAAGTTTAAGGCCAATTTACATGTGACAAAAAAAGATATTCAAGTTGATCATCAATGACAATTGAACTTGGACGTAAATAATACATATCACACATGAAGGATGACAATCATTATATGATAGAGCAGAATATCCAGATTGACAAGAATAAATTTTACAAACCGTCTTATATATGCCCTGTTGCAATGCGCTTTTGGACCAACTCAACACATTTGAAGAAATCAAATTTATTGAAAGGAGTTATAATATCGACCATATAAACGCACTTTGAAAAAAAATCTGTATGTTTTTGTTTATATTCTTGCAAATCTTGGGTATTGTAAATAAATGAACCTGTTGGATAACTTTTCGGTGATAAAGTAACTTCATGATGTGAAAGTGGGCAATTTTGATTTTTTCAATACTTTGAATAGTCGTTTTCTCTTAATCGTTGTACTTTACTTAATGTTTTTTCTGCTTGCATGTACTTTATGTAAACTCAAATTTATTGAAATATGCCAGTTATGCAAATACATATATCTGGTTGTAGCACAAGCATTGGTACGGGGGAGGGGACCTCAGCACACAAATGTTTTGTAAAGATGAACAAAATATACGCATTGAAAAATGAGGTCATCTAACTTGTTCCCGAACTACAGGGTAAATCAATACATTTTAATTTAAATGTTTTTTTTTTGAAAGATATAATTATCAAATTGATTTCAGATTAATTACTTGAATCTAAGTACAGAATATTTGTTTTATACATATTTTTTTCAAAGTGCGTAAAATAGTAAAAAAAAAATGCTTATGTACACTCCTAAGTATTAAAACAGCTTAAAGTACGAACATTGTAATATTATCTGCTTTGCATTCTTCAAATTTACGGTAATCTAAAAATATGATCTTTACTGGCATCTTGAATTTGCAAGAGTTGCTTAATCACATCAAAATCTGACACTTTTAACATACGATAAACTATTTCATGTTAATCTTATGGAATTCTTTTAATATTGATGTCATAAAAATGTAACCTCAGAGTCACAGTTTCATCTTGAAGATAGCATAAGAAGGCAAGATAAGGTTCTTAAAAACACAATACATTTGTCTTACCTTTCTCTGTGCTCAGTATAATCGTTATATTCTCAGAGTATCATGTAGCATACATAAATAAGTATGAATATGAGCCTTTGAATCACGGCTGCTTACTTACAGCCAAATATAAGGGGTAGCTTTTATAAGTTCCGATAACCAAAATTTAAGAAAAATCTTTTATCAAAAATTGTTCTGTTTGGAAGAACATTAATAACTCGACCTCGAGTGATGGTATCCCTTCCCCTTACCAAGTTTCTACAAATCGCCTCTCTCTCATTTCTATCCTTTTGCAATGGAATTGGAAGAGATAAAGAAACGTTATCATGTGTGTGTGTAGTGTGCACCCCACTAGTAATACAAGGGCTCCGGTTTTCTATACAAGTACATTTGCGCTTCAACTACATGTACATATCGCAATAATACCTGCTTTGAGTTCTATTGAAATCTCTGAAAGCTGACGTTGTTCAAAATGTATTCTGTATTGTCTTTAAAAATTATTAAACTTGAATTGAATTTATCTTTTAAATTGTTGTTAATTATTCAATAGCATTTTGTATTTTCTGCTTAATGCATTACTTGCTTATGAATAATTCATAAAGTGATACTGGGAATCAATTAAATATGGTTTATATTGCCATTTTTAGGCCACCTGAGTAAAGTAAGGTGACCAATTGCTATCTCGTTTCCTCCGTCGTCGTACATCGTCCGTCGTTCGTAAACTTTTGAACATTTTTAGCTTCTGTTCTGGAACCACTGAACCATTTTCAATCAAATTTATACGGAGCATTTTGGGTTAAAATGAAACAACAATCGTGAATTTCATGGTCCCTGAGGGGTTAGGCAAAAACCAATAAAAATAATGCAGTCTTTAAAATCGTCTTCTTTACTCCTGGACATGAAGCAGTCAAATTGATTGCATGATTGTAATAAGCATTGAGTCCTCTTTTAAAATTGTGAAATTCATGGCCTTGGAGTCAGGAGCTCTAGTGCCAGGGCGGGGCTAAATAGTTTATTAAGTGAAAATGCATTATTTTTTTTTTTTGAAAATCTTTTTCTCTGCTCTTTGGCATTGAATAAACTAAATAAGTACCTAGTTATGTTGAATAAGGCTGCATCTTTCAAAATTGTGATTTTCATGGCCCCAGGGTCAGGGGTTCTTAAATGCTAGGACTGGCTATATATATTACTGTAAATGTATTACATTTGGCGTGCATGATATTTGGCAGAAATTCAAATTTCAACAAGTTAGCGCAGGTTTGATTTAGCGCTGTCTGAATTTGCTAGTTATAAACGTTAAGATAAAGACATTTAGTGATGTACTCTGTTTTCCGCAAAGATCGCCACATAGAATAAACTGCTATATGTATTACGTTTACAGTTTATAGTGAAAAAGCATTATTTCTTTGAAAATCTTCTTCCTGAGTATTTCATAAACTCTTTAGCATAAACCAATGGACTAATCTATTGAGCTAAAAATATGATAAATTAAGTTTTTTTTTTTGTGTTTTCTCCTTTTTTTGTAGAAATTTGAATTTATACACGGACACTTTTGTTCAAAAGATGTTGACCTACATGTACCTAAATTAAAATATATATACAAATGTTATAAACAAGCTTCCGTAGAATCTGACGACTCGGCAAAAATCAACAGATTATCAATTAATTAAGATAGAGATATCAGAATTTAAATATATTATCAATTTAACATGCATTGTTACAACGCACTTTGAAAAATTACGCACTTTGAAAAAAAAAGGTTTCTTTCTTAAAACTGATGGATTGAAGAAAACAAAGAAACGGAAAACGAAGAAAGGACTGGCTGAATAAAGGTCTATCAGCTCAACTCTTTATCATTCCCACCCAGATATATCTATTTTTATAACTCATTACCTTAAGTGTCAATGATATTTGAAAAAAAGAGCATTCTGAATACAGTATAAGCACTATACAAGGAAGTCTGTAGTAAATCGAAATTTTGTTCTTTTAAATCTCAAAGTGTATTTACGTTCATTTTCAGGAAAATCAGAATATTGATTACTAGTTGTAAATTCCTTATTTTTCGGGAGTGTTTTTTTTTTATCGCAAACTGGCTCTCAAACGTCAAATCGCTAGAATTATAATTCGCAAATGAACGATTAATGAACAGATTTTACATAAATTTAAGCACCAGAAAAATAAAAGCGAGTTATATTTTTTTCGCGAGTGATACTTCTCGCGAAATTACGCAGAAATTAATTCCGCGCTTATATTAAGGAATCTACAGTACCTGTCTACTTTTCGATGTTAATTTGATACAATATCTGATAATCTCTCTGTTAAACTCCATGTATTTCAAAAAACAAGTTTTGCCAAAATTATAGAGTTATTTTTCTTTGGTATCCCAAATAAGTAAAGTTTTATGAAAATTCATATAAATATATATAGATTTTTTAGGATCATTCCAATATGTTAACTTTTGAGAATTGACTAAGAGATAGGCGGAAGAACAATACTATCGTTCGTAGTTCTTTACGACATTGAATGTTGACTTTTTGACCCCAAATTAAAAAGGGGTCTTCTTAAGGCCACAGGGATTCTGTTATGTTAAATTTCATTGCAAATGCTCAAAGGGTTGGCGAGATACCGTGTGGAAACGAAAGCGTTACAGAAAGACGGATGGACGGACAGCTAGACGGACGGACTGACAGACAGACCCAAATTAATATCTCCCACTTTTCAAGCGGGGACAAAAAGTGTCAAATCAGGTTCAAGTGATAATTTATCATACCTAAGATTTGTAGGAATATTGACTAAGCCATGCAGAATTTTTTTCAAAGTGCGTTAATATGGTCGATATTAACGCACTTTGAAAAAAAAATATTTTTATTTCAAAGTGCGTTAACCCGGTCCCAAAATTTAACGCACTTTGAAAATTTTTTTTCAAAGTGCGTAATTTTTTCAAAGTGCGTTGCCACAACGCATTCTCTGTAAGCACCAAAAAATCTTGGAAACGACATATCTCCGATTTTGATGGAATTTGCACCAAAGGTGCACCTTGGTACAAAACCAGCAAATATGGTATTAGAAGTGTCCCACGTGCATCCGGTTGCCATGGAGATGGATCCATTGAATTTGGCCATTTTCGGCCATTTTTAAACAAACAAAAACATGAAAATTGAGGAAAAATGAATACATTTTTATCTTAATGTAGTGAACTCAGATATAAATCTTTGTATCATAAGAAAATATCAACTGTTAAAGAATACAGGGCATGTATCCAGTTATTCCAGAATTGACCCCACTTTTAGAGAACGGTTCTGCAATATAGCATAGTTTCTCAAAATGTGAAAAATGGAAAATTTGGCGTTTTTGAAAAATTTAAGGTTAAAGAAAAAAAAATTGTCTACGGAAATTTTTCAAATCATATGTGTGTCGTCAAACGTCAGTATTAGTATTGACCCCTCATGAAAAAATTGGAGTGGGATCTCAATGCTATTTTTAGTAACATGTATCTAAAAATAGACATATTTCAGAAAAATGCAAAAAATGATATTTGGGCAGAGTTCAAGATGCCATTGCTAGGTAAATATGAAATATACTGTAAAAGTCAATATGCTAATGTCAGAGAATAGACACCAATAATTATTATGCATATTATTTTCAGGGATTTCTGTTTTCTATTTATAGCTTCAAATGCCTAAATACAGACATGTCTCATTAAATGATGAAAAATGTCAATTTTCCATCATTTTGAAGCTCCACTGCAGCATAAATAATAAAAGTATGGATCTCTCCAATATTTCATCAATACGAACAAGGAATAGTTTAATATCTCACAAATTATTGAGGACAGGCTCTCATCTCTATAAATAGTACAAAAGTCTAAAAATAGAGACATATGAAATTAACTGTTTAATGTTGATTTTCCACTAAATCTCCTATTAGAGATGGGAAATTTACCGACTTATTGTCATTAACTGTAACTGATATTATGTGAATGACAAGAACAAAAGAGCATTCAATGGAATGCAGCATGATAAGCAGAGGTTTCCATTTCTATTTATAGTAACACATTTTTAATAATAGACGTAATGCAAAATATCGGGAAAATGTCATTTCTTGTATTTGTTTCTAAATTTTGGATGAATAACTGCTGACTATCTATTTTAACTGCTATATATTGGCATATTGTCACCAACAAGTAAAAGAAAGCATTATATCAAATACAGAATGAGAAGCAGAGGTTTCTATTTCTATTTATAGTAACATGTGTTTAAAAATAGACGTACTGTAAAGTATCGGAAAAATATCATTTTTGTATTTTTTTCAAAAAATTTGGATGAATAATTGCTGACTATCTGTTTTTAACTGCTATTGGCATTCAGTGACCAACAAGTAAAATAAAGCTTTATATCAAATGCAGAATGAGAAGCAGAGGTTTCCATTTCTATTTATAGTAACATGAGTTTAAAAATAGACATACTGTAAACTATCGGGAAAATGTAGTTTTTTTCTCACATTTTGGATCAGCAATTGCAGACAATATGTTTTTTTACTGCTATTGGCATTTAGTGACCAACAAGTAAAAGAAAGCATATATGAAATACAGAATGAGAAGCAGAGGTTTCTATTTCTATTTATAGTAACACATGTTTGAAAATAGACATGCTGCAAATTCTCGAGAAAATGTAGACTTTTGCACTTTTTTTCTAACATCGAGGATGGTCAAAGAGCAGACAAACGGCTTTTATTTGTTATTGACAGAATGTGACTAACGAGTATGAAAAAGCTTTAGCTAAAGTGTATAAGAATAATGTTTAAAGGTATTTTTACATTTCTGCCTATAGTAACACATATCTATAAATAATCAGGAAAATAAAGAATCATTCGTTTTTCTCAAATTAGGGATATGAAATTTTTGCAGTCAAACTTTCATCAGCTGTAATTGACATGGCTAATTGTATTCGGCGCGTCAGCACGTCCACCTCATTCCAATACATGTATCACAAAAGTATATTCTCCCTGCATTAAAACACTCAAATGACAGCGATTTTCTTTATAAATTAAGCATTGTCGTTTATATTCAGGTCGACGTACAGCCCGAGCCCGATTGAAATTTTTTGTTAGGTGGATCCAGAAAATTTTCCCTAGGAGGCGATGGCTCAAATCACAATGTCAATTTAAATTAGAACTGTCCAAACGGGACTAAATACCCCCGCTGGGTTTTTCAGAGGTGCTAAATCATGAATATCAATTGGATCTAAGAGAAGAGAGAAATGCTAAAACATTTTAATGCAAATGTAATTGCTCATAATATTTTTTTAAATGAAACAAAGGCTCGTTCTAATAAAAAAAAACCCAGACTAAATATACGGACCAGACACGAATTATGAACTTTTTCCGTCAGTGACCTTGACCTTGAATTAATGACCTTGGATCAAAGTCATGATTGAAAATCAGGTAATGCTCAATGTTTGTGTTAAGTATTAGATTCAGGTTTAGCCATAAAAAAGATATTGACCAGACACAAATGATAACAAAAATTCTTCAAGTGACCTTGAACTTCAACAAATGACCTTGCGTCAAGATCATGACACACTTTTAGGTCATGAGCAATCTCTGTTTGAAATGAGAACATACAAAGTTCATCCATAAGAAAGATATGGAGCGGACACGAATTATGAAATTTTCTTCAGTGACCTTGAACTTCCCAAAATGACTTTGGTTCAAGGTCATGACACACCCTTAAGTCATGGGCAGGCTTTGTGTGAAATGAGAACATACCAAGTTTATCCGTAAGAAAGATTTGGAATTGACAGGAATTATGAAATTTTTTCAGTGGCCTTGAACTTCCCCTAATGACTTTTGGTAAAGGTTATGACACAATCTTAGGTCATGAGCAATCCAAGAACATACCAAGTTTATGCATAAAAAAGATATGGACTGGACACGAATTATGAAATTTTTTTCAGCGACCTTGAACTTCCCCAGATGTCCTTGGGTCAAGGTTATGACACAATCTTAGGTCATGGGAAATCTTTGTGTGAAACAAGAACATGCCAAGTTTATCCGTAAGAAAGATATGGACCGGACACGAAAGATTTTTTTTTTCAATGCCGTTGAACTTCCCCAAATGTCCTTGGCCCAAGGTCATGACACACTCTTAGGTCATGGGCATTCTTTGTGTGAAATGAGAACCTACCAAGTTTATCCATAAGAAAGATTTGGACCGGACACGAATTATGAAATTTTTCTTCCAGTGACCTTGAATTTCCTTAAATGATTTTGGGTCAAGGTCATGACACACCCTGGTCATGGGCTTTGTGTGGAGTAGTAGATTCTAATGTTCCTCATTAAGGAAGATATGGACCGGACACTTTTGCACAGACAGATGGACAGATGGACAGCTAGACAGACGGACAAGCTGATTCCTATATACCGCCACTTTTGCACAGACAGATGGACAGATGGACAGCTAGATAGACGAACAAGCTGATTCCTATATACCGCCAAACTTTGTTTTGGGGGGGGGGGGTATAATAAGGTTGAATATTCCAGGGATCCAGATCCCCTTTGATCCATGCATGCCTCACCACAATTTGTTCAAAAGAAATCCGAAATTTGCCCAAATTTTTTGAGTTGGCTTACTTTCGATTTCTCTCTCTCTATGCATCATGTATATATTTCTCTAGACTTTAACTAAAGCATTTAAAAATATATATAGGTATATATATAGGTAACAAACATTGGGGAGAAGATTTAGGGGAGAAAGGGTAGGGGTGTTGACCGCGCAGGAAGGCAGTGTGCTAATAAGAGAGGTACACATACGTGTCAGTTTTATGGCAAGGAAAGCTCTTCGATTTGACACTCAGGTGTATTATATTTTCAGTTTATTTCCACGCCGAAAAGTTGAGCTGTTAAAAGTCATCATGTTTTTTCCCGTTTATTATTTTTAGATTATCTAATGCCAGATAAAATTAATGAAAAACTTATTTTAAAGTAACTGCCATGGTGTGATAAATCGGTTAGAGCATTTTCATGCATTTATTTACATTTCATAATTTTGATATAATACTTGTTTAAATTAATTTAGCAAAATTTCACAATGAAATTTTGCAGAGCAACCCCCTTTGGACTAAAGAAGAACCCTATTGATTTTGAGGTAAAAAAAATCAGAGATTTTGCAGAGCAACCCCCTTTGGACTAAAGAAGAACCCTATTGATTTTGAGGTAAAAAAAATCAGAGGTCAAGGTCATAAATTTGCAAATTCTGTCTGTTATAACACTTTGATTTCCGCACGATATCTCGAGAACACTTTGAGCTTTTGAAATGAAATTTTGCATAACAACTCCCTGTGGCCTAAGAAAGACCCGTATTGATTGTCAAAGTTCAAGGTCGTAAATTTATACATTATGTCTGTGTGTAACATTATCCTTTCCAGGCGATATTTCAAGAGGATTTTGAGCTTTCGCAATGTAATGTTACACCAAAACTCCCTAGGATCTCTCCCACCCCTCTCAAAGTGTCCTGTCCCGTTTGTTTTATTAGTATGTCTCGTATTAAATGTCGCTATTTTTAGCACAGGGGCATGAAGAGATTTATTACGTATAAAACAGGATCTTGGCGGACTTTATATTCTTATAACATTAGAACTATTTAATAAAGGTTAACTTTAACACTATGCATTGTGAAAATTTTGACAATATCGAACGTGAATATTAAAAAACATTGTATGTGACTTCAACTTTGCATATAAATTCCATCAATTTACAGCGTTTCCGTTGTGTAGTGGTATAACTCTCGCTTTACATGTGAGAAGTCTCGGGTTCGATTCCCGGACGATCCATTTTCTTTTTTTTCCGAAATACTTTTTTGTAACTTAAAGATAGTATTCAGCATGTGAAATGAAAAATTTATGAGGTCTAGCTTGTATAAACTCATAAAATCATCATTACACTGTGAAAAATATTCCATATAAAAAGAAACTTCTATACACATTATTAAGAATAAGCAAAATCTTTATAAATCTTTATATCCATATTAACATAAAGGTATTTTATTTGCTTCAGCATACATGTATACATTTCATGATTCTACAAATTCATACAGGGGGATCCGACCCCCCGACTCCCGAACTGCGTATGGTTTACTTTTTCCTATGCGGGGGACACATATTCTCTGAATTAGCTTGTTCAATTTATGCCACAAAAAATTCTTGGAATGTAAGAAAATCCTATAAACTTCAGGTTTTTCCTAGTTTCGATTCCTTGCCCACTCTAAAACATATGTCAACGATATCTCGTCCCCACTTCAACAGGTCGGAGAGAATACTCGAAATCGGGTATTATCCGTGAAATCGCGTATAATACTCGATATTAGGGTATCGCTGAATCCGCGAAATCGGGTATAGGAGGTGTAATCACCTAATAAAACTTAAACAATGGTATGGCGCATATTGCCGAGTTTACTTTCATCTAGATACACATGTTTTCTAAAGGTATCACTAGCCAAGTAAGAATTTGGGCTTCAAGATTAATGCGCTCGGGACAACAAATACCCGTGGAGCTCAGTTCATTTTATGATCTGCACACAAAAAGGCGTTCGATTTGCTTTATATTTTTCCTTGTGGTGAAAGTATATGCATCTTCCTAATGTTCATTCCCAACACAGCAGAATTGTAAAGTATCAGAATTCGGGAATTTATAATAATTCCAAATCAACATGACAAACATGAACAATTTGTAAATAAATCAAATTATACGGAAACACACCAGATATGATGCCATGTATAAACAAGGGATTGTCTGTCGTATCTAATTATGCTTCATTAATTACTTTCCGATTCACCTTGTGCATAAAATCAAATTTATTTATGAATGTATAAATAATGTAATGATAAAAATGTCTAAAATTTCGGCTAAAAGAACCCTCTTTCTCTTTTTTTGAAAATCTTTTCTTTATTCATATCTGTAGAATATGTCTTCAACATTTTAGCAGAGACAGTAATAGCATCAGGAATACAGCTGATGAGAGATCATAACTGTTGATTGTTTAATTTCGCTAATTTATCAATATTTTACCATTTCTTGGCGACTTCAAAGGGGGGGGGGG
>PRKT01001992.1:0-11864 GCA_003671525.1 Saccostrea glomerata | reverse complement strand
ATATACAATTATGACTCGCTTATATACAGTACTCTCTAACTGTTAGGAGTACTTTATATTTCACGAGAAAGGGACGCCATATATTTTTCAGTAAAAATACATAACACGGCGTTAGTCGTTTAATTTCTTCAAAATTTCACGTTTTGTGAATAGTGCACAAATTAGAAAATTAAGTATATGGAATACTCTAATGGGAAATAAAGACAAACGAAGTGTATTTTTTTTTTTAGAAATTATTTTGAGTGTAAATTTAAACTTTTTTGACAACCGTATGAATTAGGTTTAACAAAAATAAATCCACAAGATACTGATGTACAAGTAACAGTTACTGGCATAATGCGCCGTTGCTTTATTCTTTAGTATTTTTTTTAGAAAGTTGCACGGAATACCCGATTTCGCGGATTCAACGATACCCTAATATCGAGTATTATACGCGATTTCAAGGATAATACCCGATTTCGAGTATTCTCTCCGACCTGTTCAAAGAAGCATACGCATGTTCTTTCTTACAAGTCCGTCTGCTATTACACAGAACAAAGAGTTTTATTCAGTAGGTAAGCTAGTTTCATATCTATTTGAAGTGGCACAGTGACGCACAAAGGGGAAAATTGACAAATGAAGAATTTTCGCATGACTTCTGTAAATTTTGTTCAATTTCTAAAAGTATTCAGTTTCAGAAAATTACAGGTTTCAGGACCTAAAAATTATACTTTTCTGGGGGAAAAAAAGTAAAAATAATTTCTGTTTGCCTCAGAACGAAAATATTGCAAAATACCCTGGTACTTCTTCCTCCCTATTGTACGCGTGCGCAGAAAAGTGTTGAATAAATTTCCATAGTTACCATGGTCTCAGGTATCCACGAATGAATGTAAGAAGACCAAAAAATTTGTTTTAATCTTTAAAAAAAGTTGTTAGAACATATTTCTCACCTTTGCATGCTCCAGTTGAATGTTGTTTACAAGTTTGAGCTAAAAATAAGAGTCGCGTGACCTTGACATATACCATAGACATATAAGAGAGGGACCGCTGACTCATTTTCGCGCCAAATTATCTTCATGTTTTCGCAGCGCCCTCACCGGGAGGCATAGAAAGACTTCTGGTCGTATTAGCTGCAGTGTTTTCATCGCAGACTTTGGGGTAAATATTGCTAATATATTGTATATTTTACTATTTATAGCCTGCACGTCAATAATAATTTACATATGGTGGATATCTATGATGTATTTTTGCAGCTATAAAGAGAAATTAAAAAGATAACACGTATAACATGAGACCATGCATCATGATGTTTACATCATGTCGTTGTCGGTACAACATTATTAATTCTGAATAAAAATGTTGTCTTGTTGAAAAGTTGCTCCTTTTATCTTCATAAACATTGTAGACTCAGGCCCTTAGGAACCGGTGAGCAAGGAGGGAAAATTAGCAAGTATACAGGCACGTTTCGTTTTAAAAGAGGGGAGGTGGGGGTATGTAAATGTAGGACAAGTTATCTTGGAAAAAAAACTTGAAGACAAGCAAATAAAAAAGGGAAAGAAAATGCAGAACAATCTGTAGAAAAATACTACTAGTATTTTGTGTAGGAGGGACAACTTTTAGTGTACATTTTCAACAGTAAATGGGTACACTGTATATGTTGTGGACCCCCCTTCCCCCATCAATATAATACTTGTATGTGCTATTCGAACATTAGAAACTACCTTTGCTTTAATGTTTCCCTTAAATAAATATTATTTAAAAATCACATGTTTTTCTTTTCCTTTTTTTTTTTGCTCTACTAAAATTTGTCCCCAAAACTGAAATTCCTTCCCACAAAAGGGGCCTGAGAGTTTCTCAACATTTTAAAGACTTGATCATAGTATTGAGATGTATTATTTACTTTTTTGTATATCCAAGAATGTATAATAAGGATGTTAAATTTTTACATCATGTAAAGATGAACTCTTGTTCATGTAATCTCCAGGTATGTCAGAAATCTCTTCTCAACAACAGACACAGATTGCAAGCAGAGGAAATGAAGAATGCTTAAATTTTTATGGGTGAATTTATCCTGACCACCATAAATCTAGTAAGTGGCAATTTTTACTCATTTATATCACAATAATTTTTTTAAAATGTATCATTTTGTTTCACATGACTGTAAACATGTGTTATTTACATCAAAATTTGCATCAGGATCAATATCGAATACATGTATTACCTTGATTTATAAAGTGATAATCTTATATGTTCTTTGCGAGGGGATGCTCCGCCTTGCAGTGCCCTTGTTTCATGGGGATTGTTGATCTTTTTTACTGCTTTTATAGTTTTTTTTTTAAAATATGCTAAATAATGAACAATTATTATCCCAGGTTTTACAGGTATATTTCATGGGGCTATTAAATTCTTGTCTTCATTGATTTTGCCTTTTTCATATTTTCAGAGTAACAGTACCTCTCTTGATTGATTCTACAAGATTCTGAAGTTGTTTTCCCAAAAGACCTTGACCTGCTTCATAAGGGTGTTTTAAGTGAGATCTAAGGATGAATAAGACAAAAAATAATTGTTCAATAAGCTGTAAAGCTTAAAATTGTGTTGCTGCATAAAATATAGCCACGCTCAAAACCGCAACTGAAACAATGACATGTTGTGTGGTTTTTCAACAATACTGCAAATGAATAAGAAATAATATCAGAAACTTTTTTGTTTTTTCTGAGCCATCTCTCTCCATGGTATTTGTAAAAAAAAAAAAAGAAAGAATTAAGACTTCCAAGAATTTAACTAATGAATATTCTTTCCAAAAATTTTCCCACTCCTTGGACTGTAAATTCTGAGTAAAGAAATGTGTGATGAACATTTCAAATTTCTATGTGATGCATACATGTATAAACTAAAATATACTACATGTACATGTACAAGGCCTAAATGTATGACAATAAATCTAACTTAAACTTAGCCAATGCATATTTTTGTATTTTTTGAACACCTAGTTTTTAGGCTCAAGTGAGCTTTTCTAATGACATTTTGTCCGTTGTATGCCCAATTAAAATTTTCACAATTTTGACTTCTTCTCAAGTACCTCTGTGTCAATTTTAACCAAACTTGGTACAAAGCATCCTGGGTGAAGGGGAGTTTGAATTTTTAAAATGAAGGGCCAAGTTCCCTACAAGGAGATATATTCAAGAAGAGACAAAAATAGGAAGGGGTCTTAAAAAAAAAATCTAGAACCACTGGGCCAGAAAGTAAAAACTGTGGAAGCATCTTGGGATTAGTGTAGATTCTAAATTTTTCAAATCATGTCCCCTCGGGTTGGGCCGGGCCACACTAAGGAATCAAAGTTTTACATAAAAATGTATAGGAAAAAAAAACTTTAAAAATCTTCTTCTCAAGTCGAAGAACCACTGGACCAGAAAACCTGAAACTTATGTGCAAGCATCCTAAGGTAGTGCAAATTCTATATTATTTAATCATGACCACTGGAGGTAGGGCAGGGTCACAATAAGGAAGCCAAGTTATACATAGAATTTAATATAAAAGGAAAAATTCTTTTTCTTAAGAACCACAGCCAGAAAAACTTGTGTGAAAGCATCTGGGGTAGTGTATATTCTAAATTGTTCAATTTATGACCCCAGGGGTAGAATGGGGCCATGATTTAGAATGCAAGTTTTACATGGAAATATATAGGAAAAAACTTAAAATTTTCTCAGGAACCACTGGGTCCACAGGTGCTTGACGACACCCCCCCCCCCCCTTTTCGATATAGACCCCTGGGCTTTTTCGACTTTTTTCTTATAATTTTCCATTGACATATATGTGATTAGATTCTGTACCAATGTTAACAAATCGAAAAATTACCTAAAACAAATGTTCTATAAAATCTACCCTACATTTGACATGTGTATATATAAAAATCAACTATAGAGAGTGGTTAGAAATTTTTATGAAATGTTGCTTTAAGCAAATTTTCTGAATTGATAGGATAGATTATATCACAAATGTGTCATCCATATATATTAAATTTATGTGAAAAAATTCTAATAGGCCCGGGGCCTATTTTATGGGAGGGGGGTGGTCCTGTCCTCAAGCACCTGTGACTGGGTCAGGAAAGCTGAAACCTTATGTGAAAGCATCATGGGGTAGTGTATATTTTCAATTTTTTAAATATGTAAAAATTAGCATATAGCACTAGTCTAGTACTTAAACATTGTTTTAAAAAACAGTAAATCCTACAATGTATGACTTGCTGGACTAGATTACATGTTACAACATTAGTCTGGTTTCAGGATGGTGTATTTTTTAACTGTATTTTGTTTTGTTTTTAAATGCCAAAATATTAATGTAGATATGTAGTTAAAAAAAATCAAAAACATGATGATATAGATTTATTTTTCTATACAGCAATATAATACACTAAAAAACATTTATAATAAAAACATAGATTTATTTTTCTATACAGCAATATAATACACTAAAAACATTAATTTCAGCCTTTTTTTAAAAATAATTATTTAATGAAAGTATAAAAACAAACAACATACTGTCATACACCAACCTGAAACCCAACACAGCTGTAACACCTATGTAGGTATTAAAATCCAAGTAATTAATACATGCAACTGCAAAATCAACATTGCAAACAAATGAGTTCGTCATAATTGGTCTTATCCTACACTATAAAATACATTTTAGAGTGTATTTTGATTGTTAAAGTTTTTAAAAGATAGACTGAACAAATGCAACTCGAGACATGGGTTAGATGGATTTCATCTATTTACTGTATTTAAATTTATTCTCAATTCTTTGTCGTCATACACATGTTACAAACGAAAGTATCTAATCCTCCAACGATTAATGCCAAAAGTTAATTTTGCTTAAAATTGAAGTTTTAGCGATCTTTTCTACCCATTCTTATGATGAAACGCCATACTGTTTATAGTTTCTATGCCTCCCGGTGAGGGCGCTGCGAAAATCGGAAGATGATTTTCCATTCGGAACTCGAATTTTTGAAACGACGTGAAAAGTCTAGAGGTGCGCCAAAAGAGTCAGCGGTCCCTCTCTTATATGTCTCTGCATATACGAAACAACGAAACGGTAGATCTATACAACCTTTGTTTTTCCGGCACTTATATTGTGCAGTCAATTCTTGCAGTTTAATTGTCATATCTTCGCTATATACTCATAATTTTCATGTCTTCCTCTGTATGCTACAGATATCTTAAAATTAAGATATGATTTTGACTCACTGTGCCGCTTTAAAGAATGATGTCAGACATGTGATCTCAATACCGCTGAATATGATCTCATTGTTTTGTTTCTTTTTGTACCCTGGATTTGAACATGAGAACTTGATGACCTTTTTGTAATAAATAGGTGTTGAATTAAAAAAAAAAGGTAGTAAACTTGAAGCTCTTTATGCGGTTTATTAAATCCCTTCTGTGATATCAATTACAGTCATGATGTTCGTTTTCAACTAACAGCTGCCAGGAGGAGTTGCAAATCTATTTTCGTAAGCATGCGCAAAATGTAGGTTGTCGCAAACATTTCTCTATCTGACGTTTCGGATGTAGATTTCAGTATTGTGACAGAAGTTTTGGTAAGCCCAATCATTTTTTTTTTGTTTAATATGTTTTACAAACATAATATATGTTCTAATTTGTACATTATTTATTAAATATTATTGTAAAAGGATTTTGAAAGAGATGCATTTGTAACAAATTACATTACCTTATACATGTAATAACTTGAATAAATAAATTGAAATATTGGTTGAAATATTAAACTGCACTGGTACTGTACCAGTAGCCGTCTAGTACCAGTTACCGTCTATTACGTCATTTCGCGTGTTTAAAACGCGATTTTTCAAGATTTTTCTTAAAGATCATCTGCTGCAGACAGAAAGGTAAACATGAGTAACTTACCATACATCAGAGATAATATTATAGTGGTATACTTTACAAAAACAGTGTTTCGTCCGAATAATCTTCTTGTTTATGATGTGGGGAAGTGACGTCACAACTTTGAAACTGAGGTTTTGTTCTATTTTTTATCTCAAAGCACCCCTATAAACGCGTTATCGTGAACTCAGATGCGATCAGTAACGCGTTTGTATATTTTATTGTATTTCTTCAACATGATGCGAAAAGACAATTTCTATATTTTTTCTCAATTATGGGAGAGCTGATACTGGAATGATTGCAATTGTCTACCTATGCAGTTTGCACAGAACAAAATTATTTCCTGGATTTTGTGTGTGTATGTGTGTGTTTTTTTGTCTCTCAAGTTCTGTTTACATTTAAATTCCTACCAAAATAGCGTTTGTAGCTAGATATCATTAGAAATGACGTAGACGGTAACTGGTACAGTGCATACGGGAAAATGGCGTCCTACCCTACCCCTCTTTAACGGTATGAAAACAAAGTTTCATGAGTAGGACTAGCAAAAAAATTATATATTCAGATAGAGCAAGAGTAAAGCTTTATATATGCCAAGTTTTATCTCCAAATTGTGTCAAATAGTGAAGCAATGAAAGAAAAACCGCCATTTTTAGACGGCTACCGGTACAGGACCAGCATGAGTGTTTCTATCGTGTCTTAAAGCTACGTATTAAAAAAAATACTACATAAATATATAGAAAAACATTAGATCCATCAAAATTTATGCTAAAACTCAGTTAGGAAATGTATGTAGTGATGTTTGTATGTCTTTTGATTTTGTTTTTAAAAAACTCTCTTTTTGATAATATTTATTATTTACGTTTTTGAGAATCATACATGCTGTATAATTTTTTTACTGTTTTTACTGTCTTTCTGTTTGTCCGCAAACACATTAACTTTGCTCATAACCTTTGATTTTGATTTAGTGGAGCTAAGATTTTTATATTTCACATGTGTATTTCTTGTGACAAGACCTTTCTTTGGGTACCGCCGAATTTGACCTTTTGACCTTAGAGTTTGACATTCTTTTACACAAAAATTCTAAAATTTTAATTTGGCCATAACTTTCGAATGGTAGATACTAAGACTTTCGTACTTAACATATATACAAATGTATATATTTGTGACAAGAACTTGTATTGGATACCAACATCTTTGACCTTTTGACCTTTAACTTGGAAATACTAGTATATAAACTTAAAAAATCTTTAACCTCAATTTTTACTTTTGAACGGTAAAGGTTAGGACTTTCACATTTCAAATATATTTAATCCTTGTGACAAGTCTTTACATTGGATACCTAAAACTTTGAACCTCCGACCTTGACCTTGGAATTTGACCTACTACAGTGGACCTTCAGATATCCGGACGCCAGATATCCGGATGCTTCAGTATCCGGACGATTTTTCATCGTAACGAAATTTTAAAATGTTATTCTGTCTTGTTTAACTGGTGATTCAGATATCCGGATGCTTCACATATCCGGACAAATTGACTGGGAACCAAAGCGTCCGGATAAATGAGGGTCCACTGTATATGTATTTATGATCTTTGACCTTGGTAATACCATTCGAACTGTAAGGATTTTGGCTGTCATACATATTATAGATAATCCTAAATAATATATATAATAAAACCTTTATTAAGAAACCAACTACGTTGACCCTTGACATTGACCCTGGAGTTTTAATTACCTTTCAAACTAAATCCTTGGCCATAGCTTTTGAACAGGTGGTTTTACAGCTTTTATATTTCGAAATTGTATTTCTTGTTCGAAGACCTAACTATGGGTACAAACATATTTAATTTACATTAAAGAAAAAATAATTCTCTGTACGTTGCCTTACGGGGGCATCACTTTCACAAACACATCTTGATTCAAGTCAGTTGTTGATTTCAAAGCCGATTTTTGTTGAAAAGGGGTTGGGAAAGACAGGAAAGTGGTATAGTAGAACCAGCCAAGTACAGACTATTTATTTCTTGCCAAATAAAGACAGGTAATTTAAATGTTCAACATTTTGAAGGAAGAATTATTTTTTTACCCCGACCCCGTCTTAGAATCTAATGGTCGCTCCATACTGAACGAATATAACTAAAAGAATTGAATTTTGTTAATTTTTTATGTAAGTTCTGTCTGGAGACGCAGAAGAAGACACAAGAAAGGAAGAAAACAAAAAGTCTAATCTATAATACATATATTTTAAAAAGTGCACCATTTAAAGCGGGATTTTTTTTTTACAAAAAAGTTCCATATTCTCGTCTTTCGGCCCCATTTACCATTCGGATCTTCGGGCTTTAGCCCCACAGCCTACCAAACAAACACACCGTCTCGCTTGGACTTCTGGATCCGCCACTGATTCAACCGTCGTGAACGTCCCCCCGAAAAAAGAATGGGAATAATGTGGAAAGATTTTCATTTGAAAAATGATAAATATGTTTGGGTTAGGTTAAAATTTAATAACACACCGGCATATATTTTTTCTTAATTTTAAATAAGATGCAAACATTACAAAAGTCTTTTTAAATCTAAAATTACATCAATTAAGTGATAATTGACGTTTGAATTCTCCTAAAGTAAAAAAGAATATCTTTATAAAAGATGAAATTCATGGATAAGTAAATAATGCATCACAATATTTTAGATCTTCCGATTTTTCCAATTTCTCTCATGGACTATATCGACAACAATCAGTGGAAGAAGCTGCTTGCAGGAGAATTCAACAAACCTTATATTAAACGGATTGACAGCAAATTAACAAATCATTTTATCAATAATGACATTATTTATCCGCCATTAAATTTGATATTCCATGCCCTAAATGTGACACCATTGGCAACGGTAAGACGGCAATTGTCGATTATTTTGTATACTTTTATTCTACATTAACTTTTAACATAGGAATTATAAAAGGTTTCTCTAATTGTCCTTTTAAATATTAGATCAGGGCAGTAATTGTTGCACAAGATCCATATCCTGGTGGTCAGGTGAGATTTTCTTAGTATTGTTTTTACATTACGTGAAAATATTATTTACATAAATATGCAATGAATTTTGTTGTTTCGTCGCTTTCTTTTTTACTTTGATTACTCATACCTTACCCATTAAAGTCCTATATCTCTTATTACTCAGCTTGCTTTTAAGTAATTATGTTTTCGTTTAAAAAGTTGACTATCTCTCTTATAATATAATTTTGGTTGTAACGCGTTTACTAATTTGATTGAAAACAAATGTAATCTAAGTTGTAAACAATCGTTTACGTCAAAAACAGCGATAATCTCCCCAAACTGGACAAGACTCTCATTTTTTCAGCACTAAAACAATACCCATTAGCTAAGCTTGAACAACATCAACTCGTATCTGTACTTTCAGTACTTTGATTTAAAAATCAAAGTTAAAGAATTTTCACTTTTCCCATGTTTCCATGGAAGCTATTGACAATTTGCAATTTTTAAATCCAATGAGCATAATTAAAGATACTAATCATTAAATCAATAAAATTTCATGAAGAATGTTCAACGGACAAGAGAGAAAACTCGCCGACAATATTCGTCACCTTTTGCAGGCTTCAATGGCATCGGTAGCCATTTTGAAACTGCATGACCACACAACACATCTACATCCAGTGATCTTCCTTTGAGGAAAGTTTCAGGAAGATTGTTCCAGCCATCTCTGAAAAACCGCCTGGAGAAGAAAAACATGCGTACAATCGCAATATATCGCCCAACTTCGTTCTGGGCGACATAGTTATACTGATATAAGTTCCTTTGTAGGAGGAGTTTACGCTTTTTTAATAAACCGCTTCGCGTTAACTGTCCCAACCCAGGTCATAAGTATAAGTTAGGTTGCTAGCTTTTTGAAAAGTGTAGTTTTCAAGACTTCTATTTCTAAAAGGTTTTACAATATTCAATGATTTAGGGGAGACATATAAAAGACAAGATAGGGTAAGATCCCTGTTTGGCCCCCAAATTTGGGTGTCTTTCAGAATTATGAAACATTTTATCCATAAAAACCTCTTGTCACCCCTGTCACAAAATATCCTACCTTTCTACCCTCTAGTGACTTTCACATAAGTTTTGAATCTAAATTAGTACTACTATAAGGTATGAAAGATTTTAATCAATAGGGATCTAATACTTGTATTTAAAACCGAACTACCTAGCTATTCAGGAAGAACATGATCTGTATAAGTACATTTGTAAAATAAACACTTATTCCAATTTAATTTTTTCTCCATTTTGTAAATTTTCTATCCACTTGACTCTAAAAATTTTCCTTGCTATCCATAAACTTTATTTCAGTGGTATCATTCTGGTATTTATTCAGTATAAAAATCAAAATCCTCTTTCTACTTCAGAAAAGAGCTATGAATATTTCATAGGGCTGTTTTAAATTAATTGCTGATATTTTCGCAAATCATTTTGATTCAGTTTTTGGAATGCAAAAATAAAATTATTAATAGTATTTAAATCTTGCATTTCTCTATTGTAGGCAACGGGAGATGCTTTCTCGGTACACATGGTCGATCCGGTTTCTCGATCGTTAGATAATATATTTAAGTTATTTCAAATGATTATTCCAGGATTTCAAATCCCAAATCATGGATGCCTGGACCTCTGGGCAAGCAACGGCGTTCTCCTTCTAAATTCTATACTTACGGTGACGTAAGTATTAATTTCAAGTCAAATCTTATTTGAAAAGTGCATATAGACACAGATTTGAGGTTAATATTTTCTGTATAATATTACGACTTATATATTTTTATAACATTTCCCGCGAAAATATATTTAAGTCTTATTTCAACTAAAAGTTATTTAAACATCCAAAAATATTAACTTCTAATGTTTTATTTTATTTTGATTTTTCAGTGCCGGTAAGCCGATGTCCCATAAAACATATGGCTGGCAGGAGCTGACAAATGCATTAATAAGAATCATCAGTGAAAAATGCAATGGTGTCGTTTTCATTTTATTTGGTTCTATTGCCAAACAAAAGGAAGGGTTGATCGACAAAAACAAACATACCATTTATACATTTCCACATCCTTCTCCACGCTCAATGTCGTCATTCTTGAAAGGTCCACTTGTTCCTTACCCAATAGATGCACCCATAAGTCAAATTAATTGGACACTGCCAATTTCTAATACTTTTTTAAGCTAACAGTGTATACCAATGATTGAATACAATTAAATATTTCTTTTATAAGCGGTAAAGCGAAGGTTTGTAGCATTGGGGTTTTTTATTCAACTTTCACGAGAAGCTTTAGAATAAATATATATTATCAAGGAAAGACGGCGATATCAGTAAATTATTTGCTGTACTAGTATTCGGTAACTTCAATAAACAGAGAGTAATTCAAGCATCTGTCATAACGTTTCATGTACCCATGACCTCAATCTAATTAAAATTAGATGTTCCAAATCCACTACCGCTTCTTCTTTGTGGATTCGGTACATCTAATTTTAATCAAATTGACCATGACTTTGTGTTTCTCGAATATAGAAAAAATTACAAAACTTGTATGTGTAGACAGATAAATATTGGTGATGATGGAATTTCGCAGCATTTTTACCTGGAGAGGAAACTCCTGTTCTAAAGTAGGGGGTCACGAAAAAGGGTATCTTTTGCAACACAGTGCACTCAATTCATCTTCAAGATTTTCTAAGAACATTTTCAAGATAAAACCTCTACGATATTTGGCCCTTGTCACAAGGTCATGAATGACACAATGTCTTAGTACAAGACCTTTTCTCTTTCTTTTTCCATGCATTCAGATTCGCTTCAACGTTTGCAGCAGTAAAAATTGCTTCTTAACAAATCTTTTTTGGTCCTGGGAGTTAAAAGATGAAACGAAAAAGCAATAATTTCCCTATCCCTGGCATGATTCGTATTTTATTTGAAAATACTTGGGTTCAAAGTAATATTTGAGCAAAAGCTGTAAATATCTAATTGTA